>VMDR010000356.1:0-258060 GCA_007922815.1 Macrotus californicus | reverse complement strand
CCGCCCCGCCACGCGAGTCCTCTCCGCCCCTCCTACCGGTCTGGATGTATGTTTCTTAGTTTCTTGGTTGTCGGACTTCCATACGGTTCACTTTTCTGTCAGTTCTGGTTGTTTTTTGTTTTAAAATTTGTTGTTGTCCATCTTTTGGTTGTGCGAGGAGGCACAGGGTGTCTACCTACGCCTCCATCTTGGCCGGAAGTCTTCACCCCTGTCTTTTTCAATTTGATTTTTACATGTACTGTGGTTTTCTTTTTCCTCCTTTTTTTGATACTGCGCCCAGCCCAGCCCCTTGTCAATTCTGGCCTGAAGTTTTGTGACTGCCTTGGGGAGCCCCTCCTCCCCTCTCCCCCGTGCGTTCTGCACACTGCAGCTGGAGGAGAGTTTATTAACCGCCATGTCTTTTTCTTGCTCAAAAGTTTTTAGTGGTGTTGTATTCATTGCCTTCAGGGGGAGTCCAATCCCCTTGGCCTGGTATACATGGCATTTGTAAATTGCCATGTAAATTGCCACCTCCATCATTTTCTGGTAGTATAACCATGGACAGACGAGTTATTCGACTTCTCTGGGCCTTAGTTTCCTCTTCTGTTGAAAGGGAAAAAGGAAAGAAGGGAGGGAGGGAGGGAGGGAGGAGAGAGGTAGTTTGGTTGGGAGAAAGGGAGGGGCAGGAAGGAAAGAAGGGAGAGGGAGGAAGGGACGGAGGGAGGGAGAGAGAGAGAAAAGGGGATATGGCATGACATGTCTTCAGGCAAATTAGATGAAGGTTTTAATTGCCCCCCGCCCCCCGAATTTCTACCTCTGCCACAGAGGTGGGGCTGTCTTTGGCACATTGCATCTTTGGAAACAGAATCCCAGTCAAAGCTTCTATAGGAAAGTATGGGCTAAGAATAGTTTTCTATTTTGGTGTTTAGTTGGTAGCAAATTACTTTTTTTTTCCCCCCATGAACTCCATCTCTTTTGAATGATAGGAGCTAAACAGGTAGGAGGAGAGCACTCTGTGTCAATTTAGGGAAGCAGCGGCCCTACCCAAATCCCCAGCATCAAACAGACTGGTCCAGAAAAATGAACGGCACGTGGAGCAGACCTGATCTGCAGCCAAGCCCAGCGGAGCCCAGACAAGATCAGCCAAACCCAAAATGACTGCAGATGAGAGAGGCAGAAATCGATGTTTTCTGCTGTTAGCCAAAGACTGTTGGGGTGGTTTGTTATGCAACGTCATTACAATCATGGCTAACTGATACACCCATCTCATATGGCTCTTGTCAAGATTAAATGAGCCATACGTTAAAGACCTTAAAAATGTGATGGCGAGGGCGCAAACAATGTGAGCCATTATTATCAGGGGTGCAATTGTGAACGAAGTGAACTCCCTGTCCTCACAGTCTCATGTTCTGTGGGGCTGTGTGTGGCATGTCAGAGGGTGACGGCCGCTTTGGAGGAGCATAAACCAGGGAAGGGAGGAGGGAATGCTGAGGTGCAACTTCAAATGGGGTTACCAATGGATCCCTCACTGGGCACAGCTGGACAAGATGAGGAATGGGGCGTATGAGAGAAGATTGTTGCACAGGGGGCAGGACGGGCAAAGACTGTGAAGTGGACTCATGATGCTTGGTGGGTTTAAGGAATAGCCAGTAGAGAGGGTGGTTGGGCTGAGTCATCAAGAGGAAGATGATATTGGGGAGATTCCCCAGGGCTAGATCACGCACAGCCTTGTAGGTCATTGTGAGGACTCCGGCTTCTGCTGTGACCAAGGTGGGGGACATTGGTGGGTTTTGACCACAGGGAGGACAGGACCAGCTTTGAATTTCTACGGGGACTCTCCAGCTGCTGGGTGTATGAGGCGACTGCCACAATCCAGACAAAAGGTGGTAATGGCTTGAACTGAAGTTAGACTCTGGGGTTATTTTGAAAGCAAAGACAAAAAGACGGGTTGGGTATGGGGTGTTTGAGAAAGAAAGGAATTGAGGATAACTCCAAGATTTGGGGTTGGAGGAACAGAAAGAAGGAATTTGCCCTTAATTGAGAGGAGAAGGGCTGAGGAGGGGAACTTGGGGGTCGGGGGAAGAACGGAGGAATTAGCGGGGCCATTTGGGGCTTAATAGAGCCGAGGCACCCATCAGACTTCCAATCAGAGCCCAGGAGAGAGGTCCAGGCTGGAGATGTAGTTTTGGGACTTGTTATGGACCGAACTGCTTCTTCCTGAAATTCAGAGGTTGAAGCCAGAACACCCAATGTGACCATATTTGGTAAGAGGGCCTTTGGGAGGTAATTAGGTTAAACGCAGTCCTAAGGGTGGGGCCTTAATCAGATAGGACTGCTGTCCTTATAAGAAGAGGACGAGACGGCAGAGTTCTCTCTCCCTCCTGCTATGAGGGTGCACGGAGGAAAGGCCACGTGAGGACACTGGAAGGTAGAAAGCCTGGGAGAGAGTTCTCACCAGAAGCCAACCTTGCTGGCACCTTGATCTTGGACCTTTAGCTTCCAGAACTGTGAGAAATAAAACAAATTTCTGTTTTTAAGCCACGCAGTCTGTGGTGCCTTAGCTCTGGCAGCCCGAGTAGATGAATACAGGAGTCCTCATTGTAGAAATGGTTTTTAAAGCCATGCGATTGGGTGAGACTTCCCAGGGAGCAAGCACAGACAGAGGAGGGAGGGCCAGGGACTGAGACTCCATCATTAAGAGACAAGGAACCAACAGAGGAGCCTGAGAAGGAGCAGCCAGTGAGTGTGTCCTAGAACCGAGTAAGGAAAACATTTCAAGGGGGGAGAGTTGATGATCTGTGTCCACTGCTGCTGAGAGGTCAAGAAGATGAGAGCCAAAACCTGATTTAGGACAGTTGGAGGGCATCGTTGCTTTGACCAGGAGACTTCTGGCAGGAGGGTGGGAGCAGAAGGCTGATTGGAGTGGGCTTAAGAGAGAGTAGGAGATTTAAATACACACGGACAGAAAGACAGAAAGGAAAAGGAAATCTTTTAAGAGCAGAAAGTCAACCAATACACCTGGAAGAGTAAGAATTAGAAAAGTACCATTTGGCAGCCACCACTGGAAACATTGTTTCAGGAGGGAGGGCTCAGAGATGCTGCAGTCAGTAGTGGAGGAGAAACAGGATACTTGCATAGTCTTAGCGTTTCCCACACAAGATAGTTATTAATCACAAAGGGTAAAATAGTAACTTTACAGTGAAGAAGCCAGCGGACACGTCAACCAGCTTATCAAAGTGGGCATCGTTAACGGGGCAAATCGACATCATGTGCTGCCTGATGGGGGCACTGAGAAGGGCACGGCGTCCCTTCAGTGGTATTTCTGCCAAAAATGCTTCACCGATTCACCAGGAAACGTGAGACCAACCAAAAGTCAAGGGTACTGCTACAAGGCAACTGGCCTGTACTCTCCAAAAGGGTGAGGTCATGAGAGACGGAGAATGACCGAGGAGCAGCTCTAGGTTAAGCAGACTGAAGAGACATTAGAACCAAAGGCGATGTGAGGCCCTAGACCAGGAAAAAGTGGTTTTCACTTCCTAGAGAGGGTATTAGGGGAACAGCTGGTGAAATTTGAGTGAGGTCTGTGATTTACATAATAGTATTGTATCATTGTAAAAATTCCTGATCTTGGGTTTTGTAAGAGAATGTCCTTGCTTTTAGGAAATACACACTAGTTTTTAGGAATCAAGGGACTCACATCTCCAGCTTCCTGCATAAGAGTTCACGAGGAGGGGGGAAGAAAGAGAGAATGATAAAGATGGTAGAATCTGGGTGGTCGGTATTTGGGTATTTTTTGTACTATTTTTGTACCTTTTCTGTAATGGAACGAGAGCAAGTGGAGAGACACTGAGGCAGTGAGTACAGGCAAGTTTCTGAGGGGTTTTGCCTTAGGACCGAGGATGGGGCGGTAGGTGGAGAGCGAAGTGGGGTCAAGAGCAGTCACTTCAGTGCAGAAATATTAGCATATTTTTGTGTTGATGAGATTGATTCAATAGATTGGAAACAATGACGATGCAGGAGGTAAAAGACAGAGAAGGGTGGGATCTGTACACAAGGTGGGACCGTGGCTTGAGACACAGGTGGTTGGTCCACGGTCACGGAGGAGAGGACAGGGTGTGTACAAATGGCAGCCGCATAGGAGTGGAAGCTTGTGGAAGTGTTTTCTGATCGTTGTAATTTCCCCTGTGAAGTAGGAAGCAAGGTCTTCAGCTGAGAGTGACAGTCGGGGAGAAGGTGATGGAGATTTGAGGAAGGAATTGCCAGGGGGAAATGAATGGACCAAGGGGACCACGGCGTTGTCGTCAGGCAGTGCCTGAGATCTCATTGGGGCTAGCCATCAGGAGAGTAAATGGGACCAGTCCGCATGGTGTGCTGTGTTGTTCTTCGGCCACCTTCCGCTGCAGGGGAAGGAGCACAGAGGGACAGAGAGTTGGTGTCAACTGCTGGGGGTTTAGCCAGGGAGGGGCAGAGGCCTCTCTCGGCAGTGTGCCGTGCATGGGGATAATGACACCCCATGGGCTTCCATCAGAGAGGAGGGAAGGGAGGCTCAGTGGATCAGGGTCCCAGTGGGGCTGAAAGATTGGCAGGGCTGGGGTACCCGACAGAGTGAGCTGGAGAGGCAGGAGGTGATGGTCATCGACCTGGCCGCTTGAAATTGAGGTAATGGGGTTGGGGGCGCAGGTACTGAATGTGACAGGTCAGCTGCGGTGGGTGGACTGCCGTGGTGGAGAGGCCACCTGTTGGTGCCCCAGACAAGAGCCAGCCAGCCATTGTGCCCGGGCAACACCTGGCTGCAGCAAATACTGCCAGGCCGGTTCTTTCCAGTGTACTTGACTCACGCAACAGTGAGGGAAAGAATGGTGGTTTGAAACCACTAACTACTGGGGTGGTTTGTGATTCAGCAACTGTAACCAAACAGAATTGCTGGTACCCCTGGGGCTTCAAGGGCGTGTTAAGTCTTAATGCCCTAAGGCCTGGGTTTCTGGTAATGAGTAACTTCTCCACTTCTTCCATTTGGTGTTTGGTGGAGACCCCAGGGTTCCGAGAGGATTAGTGACTTACCTGAACCTGCACAGCTAGTGAGTAGTGAGCCTGGAGCCCAGGCGGGGCGGCTCAGAGCTTTTTCTCTCTCTAGCCCAGCATCGTAGGCTGTCCCCTGTGCGTGGAGTCTGCCATGCGCAGGCTCGTGCTGAACAGTGAATTGAATTGTGCCTGGGATCCCCCCTGCCTTCCATTTTCTCCCAGTCCACATGGCGGAGCAGACGGGCCATCTCCCTCCTCCGGGTGGCCATTTAGTCTGCCAGGCAGTAGGTTCTCCTGAGTGCCTGCTCTGAGGCAGATACTTCTCTATGTTCTCAGTCCCCGGAAGGGAGCAGATCAGGGTTCCCTTGGTTCTCAGTCCAGTGGGGAGAAGATAATTAGATAAATCTTTTCTCTGGAACTGGGATTAGTGCTAGGAGAGGGCATGGGGGGTGGGGGGTGGGGGTGCGGTATGAGAGAGCAAAACAGGAAGGGCTGACCTAGTGGAGGGGGGGAGGTTGCCCCGTGAAGGCCAAGGAGGGAGTTGACAGTGGGCTGACTGAGGAGGAGCAGCAGCACGGGCACCGGTCCTAGGACAGGAGCATGCCTGGTGCAGTAAGGCCCATGGAAGAGCCCAGTGTGACCAGTGTGGGGTGGAGGGAGCGTCGTGGGAAATGAGAGAGGAGGGGTGGGCTGGGTCCTGTGCATCATGTAGAGGAGTTTGGCTTAAGAACAAAAGGGAGCTATGGAAGGTTTAGTGAAGGGAGTGACTTCTTATGATTTTACATTTGCAAAAGGTCTCTGGCTGCTGGGTAGGGAGTGAGGAGGAGGGAAGCAGGGGTGGCCTACATGAGAGGGACGGTGGCTCAGGATGGAGGATGTGGAGATGGAGAGGACTAGGTCAATGGGGGACCTGTTTTGGAGCTGGAGTTCACCCCAGGGAAACTGAGGCCCCATGCCTCCAAGGACGGCACCACTTCAGCACTCCCAGTCCATTGGGGCTTTCAGATACTTCTGCCCTTCGGGGTGACAAGGGGGCAGGAGGATTGGAGGGTAGGTGACCAGGGAAGATGAACCCTGACCTTTTCCTGGTGTGATACAGAGTCGGGCTTTGAGGGAACTGCGGGGACCTCACTGGGCAAATGGAGCGGGTCCCTAGAGGACCACTGACACTCTGCATTTAACGTTGTGTGGGCCACTTTCCCTTTCTGAGCCGCAGTTTCTACCTCGGCAACACGGAAAACGACAGACAGCACCCACCACACTTTGGTGATATCACTCCTATGTTACAGATGAGGAAACTGAGCCTCAGAGAGGGGGAGTACTGTCCCAGGGTCACCCATGAGTCAGTGTCACAGCTAAGATGGGAACCCAGGCCAGAACCTGTGCTCCTGACCTCTCAGCTCCCCCATGTGCCTCTCTGCCCTTGCCTGGGGGCCCTTCTGGTTTGGAGATATGCAGCTCGCCCAGCATGGCCTTTCCAGGAGTGCTAGGAGCTCCAGGGCTGCCCGCTGGGTTTTTTAGGGGCATGGGCTTGGATTTGATTTCCAGTCCCACTCAGGGACCTTACTCTGACCCTCAGTTTCCCCCTCTGTGAAATGAGGTACCACTACACAACATGCAGTACCTCACTGTAAGGATATAATGCTTTGTACATGGAAGCCACTGGCCCAGCAGGTGCCTCTGGGGTGCCTGTGGTCTTTGTCACACAGCATAACTGTGGGTTGAAGCCCTAGGGACCCAAAGTTCATTTTAACCATGGTTGTAATGCTTCTTTTCTTTTCCAACACAAAATTCCTGGATAACATAACCCACTGACTCACATCGTTTGCAACATAAATAATATCCTAATTGTAATATAAACAAGAAGCAAATGAAAGTAATTCAGAACAAATGAGTATGTAAATATTAGGGCACAACACACAGGGACCTTGAGGAAGTAGCTGGCAGATCCTGGCTATGGGTGGAAGCACTGTGAATCTGCTGGCTGAACCAGGAGCTCTGGCAACTTCGACACCGTGGCCTCGCCATGGCATGACCATCCACAATGCGAGCAGGTCTAGGTAAAGCTCTGAACCAAACGCGAGCTGGTCGGGTTCCAGCTTGCGTGGAGGTCGCTTTCCTTGCAGGGCCGCTGTGTATTCAAACCAAGAAAACACACTCTGTGCTGGGAAAGGAGGTGAAATTACAGAGACAGTAAAAAGATCAGTGGCTGCTAAGGGTTTGGGGGGAGGAGGGGCGACTAGAGGGAGCGTGGGGCATTTTGGGGGCCAATGAAATCCTTCTGTGAGATTCTGCAATGGTCAATACAGAACGTTATGTGTTTTTCAAAATCCATGGAGATGTGCAACACCAAGAATGAAACTTAATGTAAATGCTGGATGTTAGTTAATAATAAAGCATCGATGTTGGTTCTTCAATTGTAGCAAAGGTATCACAAGGTATTAGTAACAGGAGACACCGTGTGCATTGAGGAGAGGGAGTATGGGGTACTCTGTCACTTCTGCACAATTTTTCTGTAACCCCAAAACTGCTGTAAAGAAATAAAGTCTAGCAAAAATGAACAAGACAAAACAAAAGCCTCCCCACATATAGTGTCTGCACCGAAATAGAGTTTGGTCCCGGGCTCAGATCATTGAAAAGAGGGGTTTCATCTTTGCCAATTACTAAAGGGAAATTTGAATACTGCACAGGACTTGGGACCCACTGCAGGATGTCTGCACCCCTGCTCCCCTCCTGCTGTGTGCCTGGGGCACCCACCAACCACTGGGGACCATCCACACTCCTGGTGGTGCTGCCCCACTTAGGATCTTGGCACTAGACCTTTGCCCTCTACCTTTACCATGAAGAACACCCTGCAGAACTCACAGCCACCTGCCTGCTGATCTTGACTGATGGTGACATGGTCTCCTGATTGAAAAATCTCCCCAACCTCAGGAACCTCAAAGCACCACTGTGGATGCAGCTCACCCTTCAGGTTCCAGAATTCCTGCTTCAAACCTAGACCCCAGCCACTTACCCATTGTATGAACTTGAGTGAGTCAGATCACTTCGCTGTGCCTCAGTTTCCCCACTGCTGGGAAAGAGGGTGATAATACTTGCCTCACTGAGAATATTCATTCGTTGGGTAAATATCTATTGAGCACCTACTGTTTTTACTGGGGATACAACAGCGAACAAAAGAGATAAACAACCCCACTTGCTAGAAACTCACAGCCTCATACGGAAGGCAGACAAAAAATGAAATAAATATGTAAGATAGTGTCAAAGATGAAGAAAAAGAAGATGGGGTCACAGACAGGGAGCAAGAGCTCCAAGGCTTCCCAGGGGAGGTGGTATTTGAACAGAGATCTGAATGAGTGAAGGAGCAAGACGTGCAAGTATGGCGTAAGAACATTCCAGGCAGAAGGAACAGCAAATAACAAAGCCTGGAGAAGCCTGGAGGTGGGGACATGCTTGGTGTGTTTGAGACACAGCAAGGAATCCGGTGTGGCTGGCAAGGAGTGTGTGAGGAAATTAGGACAGAGCACTGCGTAAGGAATCTGGGTTTGAAGTTATTCACTGGGGAAACCCTCCTATGTTGTGTGTCCTCGCACATGAGAAAAGCAGGCGGGCACACTCTAAAGCCGCCATTCTGTCCGTGATCCAGGTGCTTTCAGTGGAAAGTGTCCTCTCTGGTGTCAAAAAGGGTTGGTGGCAGAAGCAGCAGTCAAGCCGTAGTTCCCATAAAATGCCACCAGGTGGCGACTCCAGGTTGTATTTCTAACATGGATTGATTCCGGAGCTTGTTAAAACACCAACGGCTGGATTCCACCTTCAGAATCGTAGTTCTGGGGTGGGGCCCAAGAATCTCCATTTCTAACAAGTTCCGGGTGCTGTTGATGCTGTTGGTTCAGGGACCTCACTGTAAAAATCCCTGGTGGAGCCCTGAGTTAGAAACACAGGTGGGATAACGGAGGTATCTGACCAAAATACTCCATATCTTCCTATTATATTTAGAATTAAATCTAGGTCTCTTGTAGCCCGCCCCCACCCCTTCCTATCCCCACCATGATTCAGGTCTGCTTTCTTCCCTCACCGCATCTCCTGCATCTCCTGCCAGTAGCTAACTATGGTCACTGTGTTCCTTGAAGCCTGTTCCTGCATCAGGGCCTTTGCACCTGCTGCGCCCCCCACCTGGGCTGCCTTTCCTCCAGCTTCTCCCTTGGCTGGCATCCTCTCATTCCTCATGCCTCGGCTGGACTGTCCTCTTCGGGGAGGCTTCCTCGGCCCCTCTCTACAGCCGGTGGCCCTGCTGTGTTCATCCTGTTCTTTTCCTTTTTACTGCTTGTGGTGATTTTTGATTATTTAGCCTCTATCTCAATTAACCGACCATCTGTCTCCTGTCTAGACTTCAGGCCCTTGGAGGCAGGGGCTCTGTCTGTCTTGTTTTCTGTTTCTGCTCTACCTCCAGTGCCCAGGACACTGTTTGGCAGCAAATAATGGTTGAATAAATGACAAAAAAAAAGTGAAGGGATTAAGCAAGCAAACAAACAAATTCACAGACACAGAAAATAGTGTGGGGAATGGGGAGTGTGGGAGGTAGAAGAGGTCAAGGGGCGTAAATGGCGACAGAAAGAGACTTGACTTTGGGTGGTGAACACACAATACAATATGCAGGTGGTGTATTGTGGAATTGTACACCTGAAACCTGTGCATTTTTATCAACCAATGTCACCCCAATAAATTCAATACAAATTAAAAAAACACATCCAGGCTCTTCTAGAGACTCCGTGGGGAAACAGGACACTTACAGACTGTGTGATGTGTAGCACCGCCTCGCCCTCGCCCCGGGCCTGGTGGCCAGAGCACCCTGGAAGGAAATAGACATGAGTAACACCGTGTCTGCAGAGAGTCTGCAGCCTTGTGAGTGTTCTTAGCTCCCTGTCCACTCATTTGGTGAGCTCGGGAGCTGCGCAGAGGTCCGGGCCGTGGGGCGAAGACACGACACAAATAAGCCCAGAGGCGTTCAGCACTCTGAAATTGACAGAGCTCTTCTACCTCCATTGTTGCATTGCATTCTCAGGTTTAAAAAATGTCTCCAAACCCGGAAATAAAACAAAAGGAGGACTGCACGTCCATTGAGTAACACGCTGCCATGCTGTGCAATTAGCCCCTTCAAGGGTTAACTCACTCTCTAGGGGAACAGATCTCTGTTTGACTTGTCCTTTTTTTATTTATTGGGGCCCAAACTCAGGGAAATTATGGGCTCACTTGTAGATGTAAGTGGCAAATCATTTTTTTCCAGGAGAGATCACCTCGAAGGTTCCGTTTGTTCCGTCCTGTAGGACAGTAACCAGTTCCGCTTTGCAAACTTCTTTCAGCCTTTTTGCCTTTCATTGGCTCTAAGCCGTTTAGACTCTCTTCAACACTTCGAAGCAGCGTCCCTGTCCTGCTGACGAATTACATATGGTTTTGGCACACGCTCACTTTTCGCTGGTATGAGAGCCATGTTTGTAACTTTAGAAAATTAGCTTGTGGGACCAGCACCATCTCTGTGAGAGGGGCGGGTGTCCCAGGTGTTTACAGATGTCTAGCGAAGCTCAGAGGGGTAGAGCGATGGTCTTCATGAGCAAAAGCGGGAAAGCCGGGACTTGACCCTTGCGGGCCCTGACCTCAGAGCCCCCAATCCTTCTGTGATGCCACATCTGGGTGCCCCGTGTTGTTCTGGGCACTTTCTAAACTCATCCAATTTAATTCTCACAACTCAACAAATCCAATGAAGTGCTAGTCTTTCAGCTTCAGAGATGAGGAAACTTAGGAGAAGAACTGGGAAGGAAATCACCTGATGTCACGGAAGTCTTTGAAGGCCGGTGTCTAGCATTTTGGAGTCAGACCGGAGTCTCGACTCTGGGCCCTCTTCCTGGCTATGTGACCTCAGGCACGTTGCTCACCTGATTTCTCCTTTGGGAATAGACGCCCCTTCCGTGTGGGAGCTGTTGGTAGTGTTTACAGATAAATCTGGGCCTGGGGCCCCACACGGTGTCTAGTGGCTTAGTGTGGCCAGCTTCTCTTGTTTTGGAGTCAGGAGGGAACGTGAAGTTGACCTGGCACTGGCCATTGCCAGGCTGACTGGGATCAGAAGAATTCTGGAAGGGGGAGGCAAGTGCCTGGGGAAAATGGGAGACAGGAGTTGCTGAGCAGGAGTGTGGGGAGCTCAAAGGACTCCCCAGGGTGCTAGGGTGGGGACAGGGATAGAGGGCTGAATAGACCTCAGTCTGTCAGCCAGGAGCAGCAATAAAGCTTGGGCTTTGGGGAGGCAGCCTGAAGCTTCCAAATCTGTAAAATGGAATAATGATGACTCTTCCCTGTCTTGGGTTACTGCGAGGCCCCTGGGGGATGGTGGGTTTAGCTGCAGGTGCTACATTAGAGTGTTCTCTGGGATTTGACTCTTGTCCCAAAGTAAATGGACCCTTGATTGGCCTTTGTGAAACCTGAGGATGTTATCGATCATGTAATGCTTAGGAGGATGGTAGATACCTTCTGCAATAGCTGAGGGCCACTGGGAGGTTCTCCCTCAGAGTTCTGGGCTCACCGGGTCAGAAACATGGCACAAATACACAGCCGTGGGTGGTTTAGGGCTTCGCAAGCCAGAGTCCTTACACGTTATTACATTGCATCCTTCTGAGGCACAGAGAGTTTAAGTAACTTGCCTAAGGCTACACAGTGAGCAAGTTGCAGAACGGGGTCTAGAGCACAGACAGCTGGTATCTGAGTGGAGAGATGGGTCACATAGCAAAGTGGGTCACACAGCAAGCTTCAAGAGGCCTGGGGAAGGACTGGAGGCTCTTCTGGCCATGCCTGGTCTCCCCTGTTCCCCGTATTTCCCCTGGAAATTGCTGGAGGTGAGGAGAGAGGCAGGGGTGGGGTGTTGAGCCTGAGGGGGAGGCTTTAGGACCCAGGCCATGAGGATGGGGAAGGAGAGGGTGGAGGAAGCTACCTCCTTCCCTCTGCGCCACCCCCTCCCCGACCCCCCCCCTCCCCCAGCAGCTGAGGGGAAAGATAATGGCCTGAGGAGATGCAGCTAGGGTCCAGATAAGGACTAGAGGAAGAGGCTAGGAGGTGGAAGGAGCAGCTGCAAGGGGAGGAAGCGGAGTCTGGAGTCCCAGGGGACAGGGCTGTGGGGTAGGGGCAGGCCAGGCCCTTGGACTGGGGTTCTGGTCCCAGACCTCTGCCACTCCAGACTCTACCGGTAGCAGGACCCTGAACCAAGCAGACGTTTTTCCTCCACAGATGCCCCCATCACTCCTGTGCTAGGTGATCCCGGGGCCACTGAGGCAAGCTCAGGGTCCCTGCCCTTGATGACACACACCGAGCCCAGCTGAATGACCGGATGGACACTGTCCAGGGCACGTATTCCTTTGTTTGTTTATTCATTCATTCATTCATTCATTCAACAGATATCTATGGAGGGCTCACTATGTGCCAGGCTGGGTTCCCAGCAGGAAACAAAATCCCTCTGAAGAGAGAGACTCAGTGCCTCCTCAAGGAGCTGCCAATCTCATGGGGGAGATGAACAAAGCACAGAAAGCAAATCAGTGGACAATCTCACATCAGACTGCAAAGCCAGTGAGTGGATGATGTGTGGTTGGAGCAGAGCTGTTTTCTGAGGGTGGTCAACGAGGACCTCTCTGAGGAGGTGACATTTAAGCAAAGATCCCAAGGAAGTGAGGTAGCAGCTATGTCAATCTGGGGGAAGAGAGTTCTGGGCGGAGGGAATAGCCAGTGCAGAGGCCCCGTGGCAGGAGCATGCCTGGCGGGGCTGGGGCGGGGTGCGGGGAGGGTGAAAGACCAAGAGGCCAGTGTAGACAGAGATGAGTAAGTGACGTGAGTGATGGAAAACGAGGGCAGACAAGAGAGGGAAGGGCTGGAGCAGGGGGCACAGGGAGGCTTGTGCAGCTGGCTGTCATCAAGGACAGCGGCTTGGCCAACAATTGGGAGCACTAAATATGAAGGGAAATAAAAATGTCAGGCATGCTTACTCCTAGTCAGGCACTATTCTGAGTGCTTGGTATTTACTGTTCTTTTTAAATCCTCGCTATAATGTTTAAGATAGGTAGTTTTTCCTTAATGTATATGTCCGTTTATATCTACATAGATGATCTCTTCTCCCCTTTGTTTAGTGAGTCAAAATTTAGTCACAGAAAAGTAACCATTTCACGTCTACAACTCGGTGGCAGTTAGTGCATTCACAATGTTGTGTGACGGCCACCTCTATCTGGTTTCAAAACATCTTGTCACAACAAGAATACCCTGTCCCCATTGAGTGGAAGTGGTGTTTTCATCCTCACTTTGCAGATGCACGTGGACAGGCAGAGGTACCAGGCCTAGGCCACACAGCCCGGGAAGAAGAGCGGGCTGGCTGCAGGTGCCGAGCCTGCCCTCAGTACCTGTCCAAACACCCTCTGCTTTCTGTCCCTGATCCTTGGGTGCAGCTCTGTCCCACGTGAAGGAGAACCCGGCTCTGAGCGCATACTGGGAGGGCGGAAGAAGCCCTCACTCTTGGGGTGGACCCCCCAAAGCAAGCCGATCTCACTCTCGCCAGCATTGATTACCCTCTTAGTAAAGCTCTGCCATCTTCTCTGCTCTGTGGACTCACTCCCAACCCTGTGATACCCCTCATACCCTGATACCCCTCACATGTAGATCTAAAATGTAGATCAGCTGCTACTCTCCTGCTGTCCATCAATGTGCCTGAATCTGCTCCTTCTGCATTTCTCCCTGACTCAGTAAAAGGTCCACCTAACACCTAGGGACTTCCTGGTGTCCTCCCCCTCCTCCCTGCTCCTTGTCCACCAGCTGGTCCCATTGGTGCCATCTCGAACATGCAGCTGTTGTGGAATCTCGTCTCATCTCTCCTACCCCACCATCACCCTCATCTTTCAGTTGAACGGCGATGGCAGAACCCCATTCAGCCAGGTAGAAAATATTCATTTCAGACTCAAGAGCTGATGGCCAGGGGTGGGTGTGGGCTTTTGAGGACGCAGCCGGGAGCCCCAGGTCTAGATGTGAGTCCTGCCTATGCTGCTACTCATTGTGTGGTCCTCAGCCAGCCACACGCCCTGTGCAGTCTCAGTGTCCTCTTCCTGACAGTGGGGATGGCTGTGCCTGCCCCACAGGGCAGCTGAGGAGGCCCAATGAGATAACTTTGTCCATGGTGCGGGGAGGAGAGGCCTCCGCGAGGAGGCACGGATTTCACACCGCAGGTATTTATGGCACATCTACTATGTGCCAGGCACTTGCTTGGTTTGGGGGATGTGATGGCCAACAGGAATATCACTGTCCTTGCTCTCAGAACTTTAATGGTGGCAGGGGGACAGGAGGCAGAGGAGGGCATCCCTGGCAGGGGCATGGCACACAGCAGGGTGTGGAGCTGGGGTGGAGAGAAGGCATCAGCCAGAGTTCGGTCTGCGGTGGCTGGCGGAGAGGGATGGGGGAGGGGGAGAAGCCGTCGGCTACTCTAAGCCACTAGAGAACACAGGGGAACCTCAGGCGTCAAGTTCAGTCAGGGCTTGTGCCCAGGCGAAACTGGAGCTCCCTTTGCAGAGGGGCAAGGAAGGAACCCCTGCTGCCAGGCTACGGGGAATCACCTGCCTGTTCCTGTCACATAGCGCCCCCCACCCCTTGTCTGGGAGCCCGAAACTCAGGCTAGGGACCTCCCCAGCAGGGACAGCCCTCCCCAGGAGGCCAGAGCCCTGACAAAATGTTTGGGGTGCTTATGACATTTCCTATCTAGCCCCGAAATCAATTCCCCACTCGGCCTCTGGGGAATCTTACTTCATGAGCCCCTGGGACTCAGTTCTCTGCTTCTGGGCTGTATTAGGCCATGCCTTGGCCTAGGAGTTAATAAAATACCCCTGTGTGTGTGTGTGTGTGTGTGTGTGTGTGTGAGAGAGAGAGAGAGAATGAGTGTGAGTGTGAGAGAGAATGAGTGTGAATATGTCAGTGTCAGTGAATGTGTGAGAATGAGTGTGATTATTGTGTGAGAGAATGAGTGTGTGTGAGAGATTAAGATAAGTGTGCGTGAGAGAGAATGAACGTGAGTGTGTGTGAGTGTGTAGAGCATAAACGATCTCTTCTGCTAGGACCAGGCAGCTGGACTAATGGTCCATTTCCCCCTCGTCTGGAGGGCCCCTCCCGGCCCTCAGCTGCCCTGATGGGCCAGGTCAGCCCCCCCACAGGAGTCCCCAGCCGCTCCCCACTCGGCTTTCCTTGTATTGTGCAGTGCCTGGTTCCTCGAGGAAATGGGGCGGCTGTTGGGTGCGGGGGCGGCCGCCAGCAGCCCCACCCCCTTCCCCCCATTGTCACTCCTGGCTTTGGCCCTTAGCCCCTGCTACGGACACTAAAAATAGTCCGGCTCACAGGGAGTCAGCCGCACCCCTGAGTGGGCCCCCAGGCTTGGTGTGAGGTCAGGTTGCCAGCACAGAGCTGCCCTGGGGGTTGGGGGTGTGTGTGTGTGGGGAGGGTGGGCACAAGTGACCTGGGTCAAACCACATTAGTGCTACGTGAACTCAAGTGGCTTTTTCCCCTCTCTAAGCCTCAGTTTCCTCACCTGTGAAATGGGGAGAAGGATTCCTGCCTGAGTGGGCTGCTCTTGAGCTTGCACAGAAGTGTGTCTGGGTCCCGAGTGCTCTGTTCTTGTCCAGCCCGGAGGGTGCTGGAGCCTGCTTACCTGGAGGGCCTGAGGAGAGAGGGCAGGACATCATGCCTTCCTCCTCGACCCGACCTTTAGTGGCTGCCAGGGATTTCCGATTTCCCCCACACAGAGAAGCCCACCCGGGAGCCCAGAAGCGTCTGCAGGTTTCCTGAGTGACCCTGGCAGCTAGTGGCCTTCGGTCTGCACCTCGGAGATCACACTGTGAATTAATTATATGGCTGGCTGGGGACTCAAACCTGTGTCTCAGCCTCTGAGGGCTGTGTTTTTTCCGCTTTAAGGGGCTGCCTCCATGCTGATGACTCTGAGGACTTCCTGGCTGGGGTAACCCTGCCTTCAGTCCACAAACACATGATTCATTGAAAAGGAAGGCGAAGACACTGGGTAGTGGGCACTGAAAGCTGAGCTCGGGGCTGGGGGCTGGGGAGCTCCCCTAGAGCCCATGTGAGTGTGAGCCCACAGATCTGGGCCTGCAAGGGAGGGGACGTCAGCACGTCCGTCTGTCTGTCTACCGGCCTCTTTCTCACCTTTCTTCGTTTGTTCTTTGTTTTGTTTTGTTTTGTTTTTTGCCATGAAATATTTCAAACATAGCTTCCTTTACCCACCTTCAGAGTCTCAAACTCTTCGAGTTACTCTTGCCACTTGTTTTTGTGACTATTTGTGTCCCCACTGATCCTGGGTCCGGGGGCAGAGACAGACTTTATCAGAATTTCCTGCATCCTCAAACAAACAAGTACTCACCGTGGGAGGGTGCCCACAGACCCTGATTACGTGCACGTGTGTCTCCACCCACGTACATTTTGGGACTTGTGGGGACACCTTGCCACCTTGTTTTGTTTGTAAATCCTGCCCATTGGTTTTGGTTTCCCACCCAGATGCTTTGTCAGTTTTGATGTGGGGATTTGGGAAGATTCAAAAACTGCTTCCCCCCACCGACACAGCCACCTTCCCAGAATCTTGACTCTTTCTGAAAAGACATGAATATAGCAAAGGGGGTAGAGCGCTGGGTCTCCCTCAGACCCGGGAGGTGACCACTGCTGTGGTGCGGGGCCCCTGCGTCAAGCAGACGGGGCAGCCAGCCTGGTTCCCCCGCAGACTCTGGTGTACTCTGCTGTCCGGCCTGGGCTTTGTGCTGTGTTTGTTGCTGTTCCCAGTCAGTGCACAGAATGCTCCCCAATTGGAAATAATAATGGCTACATATAAAGAGGGGCTTCTTAGCTTTTTGTATCATAGACCCCTTTGACAGCTGGGGACAGGAGGGACCCCTTCTCATAATCACTTGAAGCACATGAAGTGCATGGTTTTATTCCAGGGAACCCACGACACCGACATGCTGTGACTGCGGCAGTAGCATGGGCTTTGGTGCGGTCATGGGGGAGTTTCTTTGACAGCACATTAAATACAAAGTGTGGGTGCAGGGCTTGGGTCTTGAGGAGCGTAAACAGTCTGGGGAGCTGTCTGTACCACTGGGCTGTCATGCAAAAGTGTCTTCGGCTTCTGTGGTGGCCAGGCTGCTGCCGACCCCGCTGTGGCTCACGATTCACACGTGCACTTGAAGGAAATGCTGCATCTTAGACCTCAGTGAGTATAAAGTTGTAACACCTCCCATCCAGGTCCACAGAGTTCCTGAATCTGGGACCCCAGGTTACACCCTGCTAAAAAGTGTGGCTGTCCCTCCTTTTGTGCAGCCGATCTCTGATTGAAAAGTCACCCTGTTTTAGCATCTCTCCACATCTTGTCAATGCACTGGTGGGGAAACTGAGGCCTCGGCTGATGAATGGACTGGGGTGGCAGAGCCCAGAGCCCCGACTCCTGGCCCAGGTGCTGCCCAGCTCTTCCTCCACTGGGCTGGGGACAGGGAGCCGGCCTGCCTGCCAGGAGCAGGTTGGCAGCTGGTGTCCTGTCCTGAGAGTGACCCGGCCCCGCCTGCGCCCTGCACCCCACCCTGGCCAGCACAGCTGTGGATGTGACAGGAGGCTTGGCTCCGTTTCACCCAGGCACATTCCTGGCCCAGCCACAATATTTTTTTTTTTTTGGTGACTCTTTCTCCCACACCCCCCACCTTCACCCCCCTTTTCCTAAAAAAGGCTCTGTCTCTCCCCAGAGGGTCCCTTTGGGCGCGGCTCCTGGAGGGAAACGTGGCCTGGATTTTCTGGAACACACGGAGCTGGAGTCCCAGTGCTGGGAGGAGGGGAGCTGCTGGCAGCAGAGGAACACCCGGCCCCCCAGCATAACTGGGTTCTCTGGAGAAAGGGAGTGAGCTGGAGCCTGCACATTCCCATTGCACTGGGCCCCGGGAGCAGAGGTACCTCCTGCTGCTGTAGTGATGGGGAGTGAGGCACTCTCCTAAGGGGTCACTGCTCTGTGACTTTGGACAGGCCACATGCTCTTATTGAGCTCTGGTTTCCTCACTCCTTAGAGTGGAGCATGTGATCAGGACCTGCCAAGGCTGGTGGCCAGTCCAGTGAGGTACTGGCTGTGCCTGGACCCTTCCTGGACCCCAAGGGCCAGCATCAGCAAGTGGGATGTTTGAGGGGGAGTTGGGAGTGCAGGTTTGGGACTGTAGCTGGGGCAGGGGTACGACTGGAGGCCTTCAGTCCTTCCTTCCTTCGTTCCTGTGACAAGTGCCTGTTGAACACTTACCGTTGTGCAAGCGCTGGGGCTCAGCTCTGAGCGAGAGACGAAGTCCTCGCTGTCCTCTTGGGCTCACAAAGAGCAGACAATAAGTGCCCCTACGTGGTCAGGCAGAGAGGAGCACTGTGTGGAAATAGAGAGCAGGGTGCAACGGTCTGAGGAAGGCCTCTGCCGGGAGCGGAGGCATGCATGA
Organism: Macrotus californicus; assembly: GCA_007922815.1. Lineage (NCBI taxonomy): Eukaryota > Metazoa > Chordata > Mammalia > Chiroptera > Phyllostomidae > Macrotus > Macrotus californicus. Next base: position 239,542 of record VMDR010000356.1, on the reverse strand, counting down.
AGCAGAGGGAACAGCTTGTGCTGAAGGCTCCCGCCCAGCGAGCGAGGGGAGTGAGGGAAGCAAAGGCTATGCAAGTGGGAGGTGAGCAGAGAGAGGCATGGGGCCTGTAGGCCGAGGCCAGGACTTCCCTTATTCGTGGGAAGCCACCAGCGGCTCTGATCGTGCAGTGACACAGTCTGTAAAGTGAGTCACCTGGGGGTCCTACAGGAGATGAGTATGTGGAACACCAGCTTGGAGGCCAATCATCTTGGAACCCGGCAGAGCTCCTTGCTGGCTCTGGGAGCGTGGACAGGAGGCTTCCTTCCTCGTGCCTCAGTTTCCTCCTCACGTGGACAGCTAAGAGGAAGGACCCCGAAGGGCACAGCTACAGGTCTCTGTGGTGGCAGCTGCTCTTCTGCGAGTCTCCGTGGATTGCAGCCATTGCGGGCGAGGCGCTGCTGGCAGAGCCAAAGGCTGGCTTTGAACCCGGGTGTGGGTGTGGTTTTTCAGCAAGGCTGCTCAGCTCTTCCGGACATGTGGGGTTATGATACCTTGGATGGGGATATGCCTCAGTTATCTGTGGCTCTTTTCCCTTTCTGAGTACAGAGCTGGATTTAGGGAAAGGGAAGCTGGGGCTAGGGAAGGGGAGCAAGGAGCCACCCTGAGATGTGGGAGGTGGGGAGGACCAGGGGTCCCCTTGAGTTTTTCTGTCATCTCAGGATGCCCAGCCAATCACTGACCCTTCCAGAGGAAGCTGGGGCCCATCTGGTGTGCTCATTCACCTCCCTTCTCCCCTGCCTTGAGCCTCAGTTTCCTCATCTGTGAGGTGGGCACTGCACGTCTCAGCCCTTGCAGTGCTGAGGTTTGGGAAGCAGTGGTTTGTCAGGCATGAGGTCTTGGACAGGACCCTTCTGTTGAGGTGGGAACCCCCTGCCTGGGCATTGTGCCAAGCACCTCCATGCATCAGCTGAAAGCCAATGGGATCAAGTCACTCGATTAGAACCTTCAGTGGCTTCCCTTTGTCCTCCAGATAAAGAACGAACTCCTGTCCCAGGTGCACAGGCCTGCCGGCTCCTCCTCATTAGTGCTGACTTTGTTCTGGTGTCCAGGCCTTTGCATTGCTCCCTGTGCCCTTTCCCTTTGGCCTAGTCAAACTTCACTCCCTCTTTAACTCAGTTGGCTGCCTCTTGCTAGAGGAAGCCCACACTGACCCGTCGCCTAGGTTGGGTCGCTGATGTCTGGTCTTCATAGTGCTGCCTGCTCTCCTGGTGGCACTTGTCACTGGTGTGATCGCACGTATTGGAGCTATTCCCTGGTCATTGACTCTGCCCATGTTAAGATTGTGTGTGCCATGGGGACAGGCACATTGTCTCGTTCACAGCTGTGTCCCCAGCACCCATCCCAGTGCCAGCTCGTAGCAGATGTTCAATAAATGCCTATTAGAAAAATGGAGGGATGGGATCCTCTGGACAACCAGAGGAAGGAGGTGGTATCTTTCCCTGTTTTCAGATCAAGCACAAGGGAGGTTAAGTCACACACCCCAAGGTCAGACAGCCAGAATGAGATGGTGTCTGGCTCGGGGTGTCTCCCTGCCAGCAGGGCGCAGAAGGTGGGCAGGTGGGGTTATGCAAAGAGGAAATAAGACTATTTGGACAGGGTGGGGGTAGAGGGGTGAGCCCCACCCATCCGTGTTTTCTCCTCAAGGATGATGGTTTGTAGCTGTTTTCCTCAAGGGCGACTCAGGTGACCTTCAGGTTGGGGCCTGCCGAGGTCCCAGGGGCTGGCTGGGTGGAGGGCCCGGTCTGGCTCAGGCTGCTTTTCTGGCCCCTTTGCCGCCTGCTGGCTTCAAGCACAGATTACAGCTTCCCCTCCTCAGCTGTCTTACGCAGGCCACCTCCGGCTGGCCATTGTCTCATTGTTTGCTGAGGGAAGCTCCAGGAGGAAATTAACCTGCTGCTCACCCCAAGCAGGGAGTTTCACCCCTTGTCCCTACTGGGAATGCCTGGGGGCCTGGCAGAAGGGGGTGGCGCAGGGAGCAGACAATACAACAGGCAGCCTGGAAAGGAGTGAGCTCCCAGGCAGGGAGAAATGCAAGCAGAGGCTGCAGTACACAAACGGGCAAACATTTACTCGGCCCTATTAAGGGCCACGTGGTGTGTCAGGGAGCTGAAGACGCAGATGTGAGACAAAGATCTTCTGAAGCACCCCGTAGCCGATGAGGTGTGCTTTGCAGGGGCCTCAAAGCCAAATGGCTCTGGGGCCAGGCAGGTAACAGAAACTTGAAGGCACGTGAGCAATAGGGAGTAGTGGGGCCTGTGTCAAAAATGAAAACTGCATGAGCCTCCTAAAGGCTTTTAGATTGCAATTTCATTTCAACAAGAAGCTAATGAAACCCAATGAATCCCCCCATACTGACACAGCCTGTAGACCCCCCAGTCTGGACTTTAGAAGAGAATTGTCATTCTGGGATGAAATTGGATCGTGACTTATTATTGGTGTCCCCACACTTCATTCCCTCAACCCACTGCTAACTTCAGCTGTAGCGACCGTGGGTACTTTGCAGCACACTGACAACATCTCATTCCAAGTGCCTGTCAGTCTTTTGGCTTCTCTGAAGCCTTGGGAACTCTCTCAACCAGGATCTGGGAGGAGCTGATGATGCACCTGGGGAAATGCTTAATCACTGGGGTGGGGGGGGGAGCTGGTGGGAAGTTTCTCAGCCTTTCACCCAGTGGAGGCGAGTCCGCTCGGATGATCTGAATGAGACAGGGCACTGGTGGCCTGTGTTGGAAACTGGCTCACTAACTCACCTTTGTTGCCTTTCCCCCCAGATTCCTCTGGCTTCCTGCGCTACTGGTACCCAAATCCCAGTATCAGGTTGTACCTTCAGGGGAACCCCAACTAAGACAATGTCTACTACTCTTTCCAAATAGAATTTATGATTCTAACCTTATGTGATTCTGAGATTGACTGTATTGACTCTGTGATTACACATTTTCATAAGTTAACCCATCTGTGGTTCCAGAATGACATCGTTCTAGTAGGGCCAAAACACACCTATCAGTCCTGGCTGGTGTAGCTCAGTGGATTGAGCGTGGGCTGCGAATTAGAGGGTCACCAGTTCGATTCCCAGTCAGGGCACATGCCTGGGTTGTGGGCCAGGTCCCCAGTGGGGGCCAAGTGAGAGGCAACCACACACTGATGTTTCTCTCCCTCTCTTTCTCCTTCCCTTCCCCTCTGTCTAAAAATAAATAAAATCTTTAAAAAAGAACCAAAAAACAAAAAAACACACCTATCAGCCATGAACTCAGGTGTGCGAGAAATGTAACACTGCATTTTCTCTAACTGAATTTTGCTTGTCCTGAGCTCCTATTTTTCCTGATGCCAGAAAAACGCAAACTTCAACCAAATCTAGGAAAAAACCAGTCATTTCAGATTTGCACATGACAGAGTGAGTCCAGCTTTTCCCTTCCTCCCTTTTTGGCTGGGTTTTTAGTCCTGGATGGTGGGGGCATCTCAATATTGGTTGGGGGGAGCCGAGGGAGTCTTTGACTGGTATTTCTCAAGCTGTAGCACTCACGTGGTCCTGCAGCAAGCCTTCCCCCATTGGCATCCCCTGGGAAAAGCTCCACCCAGGTCTATACTTTGGCCTCTCGGGTCAAAGAGGCAGAGTTTCTCCTGGGCCTCTAGCTGTGAGTGGAGTCACATCCACTCCGTTTTCAGTCACCTGGCACAAGATTCAAATGTTTTTGAATCTTACGGGCTCTAGTACATGAATTCACTTACATATTGTGATGTCAGTTATAAAAGAAAAAAAGTAGGGTGGCAGAGAATGCCTCTTTGAGGAGTTCTAATTTAAGTCAAGAGTCTAAGGTCAGGGGAAGCCATCAAAAGACTCAGCAGGAAAGGGAGATATCGGAGTTGTATCTGGCTGTAGAACATTTGGTAACATTAAAGGCATTTCCTGCGTTTTGTTGGGTACACCTTACCTTTCCCCTATTTGTTAGCGGCCTCCATTACCTTAGAGGGAGGATCATGGGACAGAAATAGAGGGAATTATTTTCTGAGTCTCAAAGGCCAGAACTTTAGGTTTGCAAGAGTCGTGGAAGTTTAGTCCAACACGCCCTGAGTAATTGGAGGGTGTACAACGTCTGCCATAACCAGAAGAGTAAGAAGAATCCAGGAGTCGAATTAGTTTTTCTGTTTAGGAAGAGAGATAGACAGTATCCGGGAGGCGGGGAGAAGGGAAGTGTAGCAATGATCGGGCTTCCCCTCCTTCTGCAGCTGCAGACGGCCCCACAGCCAGAGACTACATCTCCCAGTCTCCCTTGCAGTTAGGCCACAGGACCCGGTTCTGACCAAGGATATGTATGTTATTCCAGTGGTGTGCGCAACTTCTGGGCCATGTATTTTAAGAAAAAAGGGACGTTCTCTTACCACTCCTTTTCTCCTATTTCTGCCAGCTGGAATTTGGCATGGTGGTTGGGGCTTGAGAAGCCAAGTCCGCAAGATGGAAGCTACACGTGAAGGATGTCAGAGCAACAACACGGAAAAAACAGGGTTTCCGACATCACGGGCCTCTGTGTCAGCCTGGACTGTTTGCCCTCTGCTAGCTAACGGGAGAAATCAACTTCTCTCTTATTTAGGACAGTTAGGTGGGCCTGTGTTACAACAGCTGAATTAGCATCCCAAGCGATACAGAGTGTCAGATATAGGAAACTATGGAGCATGTAGCTACTGGGGTGTGACCCTGAAGAAAGAATACGGAGACCTTGGGTGACTTCCAGGGATCAGAGAGCAAGACCCAGGTGGCCTTGCTCCAGGTCAAACCTAAGGAAACCACGGACCTGGATGTCTGAGTGGGCATGCAAGCCCCCTAGACCAGGACACTTTCTGCACAAATAAGGACGTAGGTGACTGAGGGGAACGAAGGGAAGAAAGATGCCTAGAATTGACCAGGATTAGGTTTCTACTACCCAGTGGAATGGAGACTATTTATTTTGGGTGTGGGCTGACAGTTATATCTGCTTCACATTTTACTATTATTACTATTATTATTGTTATTGTTGTTATTATTATTCCTAGGCCTGGCCTAGCAGTTCCAGGAGGCTGAATTCTCTCAATAAATGCTTGCTGAGCACCAAGGCTCAGGCTCAGGCCCCAGCCCAGCCACCAACTGGCCTTGAGCTTTGTGTATGCCTTCTCTGAGCCCTGTGATCTCACTGGGGCCGTAATGGGGTTGAACTTCGTGATGTCCACGTGGCTCTTTCTGCATTGGTGTTCGTGACTCTCTTCGGTGTCTGACACTGGAGGGCGTTCAGGAAAGGCGTGGTGAAGTGTCTCCATTCCGGTTTGTGGAGAGACAAGACACAAATACACGAGCGTACAAATATAGACACAAACTAACGTGGATAACCGATCACTAAGTACTAGTGACCTTGGGCAAGTCACTGTTCATCTCCGAGCCTTGACTTCCTCATGTTTAAAATGAGGATAATGAGAAATACCTTTAGGGCTCACGTGGAAATACAACGAGGTAGGATATGCAGAGCACCAAGCTCAATGCACACGGTGAACGCTTAATAAATGGTCGTTCTGCTGCAGATTGCGAATCAGGGCAGGAACCGAGGGAAAGGGAGAGAAGGGCAGGGCTAGGAGGTCTCACATGTGGAACAGAGAGACCCCTGAGGGCCAGGGTGTGAAGAGGCTCTTGGATGAGGCAAGCCTTGACTGGTGCAGGGTTGTGTAAAACTGTTGGCAGAGAGGATGAGGCACAACTAGAGCAAGAAGGAGAAAACGGACCAAGGAGCAAAGTGAAGCCAGGCTTGGGAAAACCATGTCTTCCCCTGAGCCTTACTTTCCTTATTCGTAAAGTGTGCATAACAATGCCTGCCTCTCAGTTTTGTTGCAGTGGTTACTACAGATGTCATCAGCACCTGAAGACGCCTGGCTCTGGAAGCACATCAAACATCCGTTTCATTTCTTTCCCTAGAGAGTGGACTCACAAAATATCAGGGTCAGAAGGATCCTCAAAGAATACCCACGGTGCTGGGCCGGTATGGCTCTGTTGGTTGGAATATTGTCCCGTGCACCGAAGGGTTGTGGGTTCGATCCCTGGTCAGAACACATGCCTAGGTTGCCAAGTTGGTCCTGGTTGGGATGCAGATGGGAGGCAACTGATCAATGTTTCTCACATTGATGTTTCTCTCTTTCTCTTTTTCTCTTTCTCTCTCTCTCCCTCTTCTCTCTAAAATCAAGGAATGTATCCTTGGGCAAGGATTAAAAGAAAAGAATATGCATTGGTAACACACATGTCTATTCATGAACTATTCACACATCATCCATCAATCTATCCAGCTACCACTTATCCACTTTTCGTACATTCATTTAAACACCAACAATTCATTGGTCATCCATTCACCATCCATCCAGCCAAATGTCCATTTATTCTGCACCCATCATCTCTCCCTTACCCATCATCATGCATTTACCACCAAACCACTACCTGTCTATGTATCCATCCCTCATCAACCTATTTATCATCCATACAGCCACTCGGCAGGCCACCCACCCAGCCATCATTAATCCATCTCTCTATTTATCATCTATCCGTCATTCATCTGTCTACCACTCACTAATCATTAATAGCCATTCCACCATCTCTTCTGCATTCATTAGTTCCTCATCCATTCATTCTTCATGCATCTATCCATGTATTTGTTCCTCATCCATTCCTCTATCCATCCATGCATCAATTCATCCATCCATCCATACTTACATTATTCCATTGGTCATTTATCCATCCACCATTCTCATGCATCAAGTACCCATCCCAGGTGATCTCTCTGGGACCATAAAGGGGTTCCCATCACCCAGGAACATATATTTCTCATTCATTTCTTCATATCTATCATTCACAAGCCAATCATCAATTCACCAATTTATTCTTCATTTATTCTTCTTCCATTCATTATCCATCCTTCATTCACTCTTTCCCTAAATATCTATTATTTATTAGCCACATCTATCAATGGCTATGCCTCTTACAGCTATATAACCGCATACCATTCATGTAACCATTTTACTGTCTGTCTATATCCATCAGTCCAGTCGTCCATTCATGTCTTTCATTTTCCGTATCACTTGATATGTAGTCTGCACTAGGGATGCAGACTAAATAAGTTATCATCTGTCCTCAAGTAGCTCAGAATCTAGTAGGGAAAGACAGACAAGCCAGTAGTTATGCATAAGCTGATGGCTGCTATGATAGAGGAATGATTGCCCCATGCCCCATGGAGGAGAACACAGAGAAGAGAGCCACAAACAACCTGGGGGAATAAAGGAAAGGCTCGCAAAGAGGGTGGAACTTGAACTGAGTCTTGAGGGACGAGTGGAAGTTCAATTGGTGTATTTGTTGGGGAAAAACAGCCCTAACGTGGGGAAGTGGCTGGGCACAACCACCCTGAGAGGTGGCAATGGGGCAGAGACTGCAGCCAGGCCTCCAGCCTCCTGGCTTGCCCTGTTTCCATTCCCCAAATCCGGGAGGTCGCGTACGTGGAAAAGCCCACCTCCACGCTGTGGGAGAACGCCGCTGCTGTGGGATCTGCTGGAGATTGGGCAGAGGAGCTTTCCACTCAAGGGGAGGCGACAGCAGAAGTCCTAGGACTGGCATGGATTTGACAAAAGGAGGAAAGCCTGGCCTTGGGAGGGAGGAAGAAAGATAGGGACCGGGTGAGGAGAGGGACACTTAGGTATTAGCTTCTTAGGTAAATTCAGATCAAGAAAGAAACCCCTAGTATGTCTTAGTTACCTTTACTCAGGTAATTAGTATTGTGATTACTCTAACGGCCACGTTTTACTGAGCAGAGACTGTGTTAAGCCCTGTGCTATAAGCCCTCCATGCATATCTCATGCTGTCCCCCACCTACGGGAACCCTAAGTAATTACTTTTATCCCCGTTTTGCAGGTGAGGAAACTGAGTCTCTGTGAGGTTAAGTTAGGACTGAAATATAGTCCAGCAATAAACTCTACATCTTTTCCAGGCCTTTCTCTCATTACCCTTTGGGCATGGGATGTGGGTATGCCAGTCACCGAGCATTTGGGGTGAGTAGGGAAGGAGGGGAAGCAGAAGAAAGAGGAGAATCGTGCGTGACTTAGACATAATTATTCATCTAGTAGAATGCATGCTCCATCACGTTGGAGGTTTCTTCTGTATCCCGGACTCTTAAGCAGTGGCTGGCACATAGTGGGCCCTCAAAAGATACTGGTTCTTGCTTGAATTCTATTGCAAAGAAAATGGACGACCAATTAAAATATAGAATGTAAAATATAGAATACAGAAAACATATAGGTTCATATGTTTTAACACAAATCCAAAGTAGTAATAACAGAAAGAAGATGGAATTTCTACTTCTCTCAAGTCTGGGTGTAAGTGATTCAGGACTAGCATGAGAGAGCACGATTCAGGTCCCACCCAGGCTTCTTCTTTCCTGCGGTTCTGCTATCCCTAGGGTGCTGCCCCGGCCAGATGACCCCCCCGCCCCCAGATCTACACACAGGCAGTGGGCAGGGGAAAGGCAGGGGCGGCCATGAATTGGAAGATGCTCACATCACTTCTGCTCACATACCACTGGTCAGAATTTAGTCACATAGCTATATGTAGATGCAAGGGGAAGGCTGGGAAATGTAGTCTTTATTCTGTGTGGCTAAGTGTTCGGCTAAAAGCCAGATGTTTGATTTCTATCGCAGAAAGAGGGAATGGATGTGAGAGGGGCAACCAGTGCTCCCCGCCGCAGATGAGAAGATGTGTGGGCACCAGTGGTCTCCATAGTGTGCAGACACCGTAGGGAAAGAGCCTCTCTCCCACTAGACTGCAAGCTCCCTGAGGGCAGGGGCCTATTTTAAATTTTTTAGTCCTCACCCCAGGATATGTTTGTTGATTTGAGAGAAGGAGAGAGAGAGAGAGAGAGAGAGAGAGAGAGACAGACAGACATGAATCGGTTGCCTCCGGTGTGTGTGCCCAAACGGGGGATTGAACCCACAACCTAGGTATGAGCCCTGACGGGAAATTGAACCTGCAACCTTTTGGTGTAGGGGACAGCACTCCAACCAACTGAGCCACCCGTCTGGAGCCAGGGGACTATTTTAATTACCCTGGTGTCCCTGGCAGCCTCTAGCTCAGACACACAGAGAAGGACCTCTCCGACCCTGGGTAGAGATTGGTGATATGATGGAATCAGAACAAGTGGGTTAGAGGGTCATTGCTGGTGATGACCAAAGTGGAAAGGATTAAAGGTCAGGCTGGGCGTCTGGGAGGCAGCCAGACACAGTGGAGAGACACAGGAAAGTGACTCGCAAGGGGACTGGACTGGGTGAAGGGGCAGAGAAGGGTCTGAAAAGGTGGAGGTGGCATGGAGGTGGAGGGAGAATGGCTTAGTTAATGCAGCTCTTCCCTCAGTGATGCTCAACAGCCCACACAGTGCCCTGGCCTCTGTTGTCTCACCAGCAAGGACAGGCACTGCTTAAGTTGGGAGCGGGGACGGGAAAGTGTGCGTCGTGAATACCACGAGCCCATTTATGTCAGAGAAAACCATCAGTGGTTTCCTTCCTTCTTCCTTCTCTCTCTTGTCCGTCTTCCCTCTCCCTCCCTCCCCCTTTCTTCTCCTCTCCTCTCCTCTCCTCTCCTCTCCTCTCCTCTCCTCTCCTCTCCTCTCCTCTCCTCTCCTCTCCTCTCCTCTCCCCTCCCCTCCCCTCCTTTCCTTTCCCTTCCTTTCCTTTCCTTTCCTTTCTCCTCTATTTGTTCAATTTGTCCCAGAAATTTGAATCCTTCTTCCAGAAAGTGTTTTATTTTGTACTGGTTGCTTCAAAGAGGTGTTCGGGTCTGTTCTAAACTGGATAACACACAACCCATTTTCTCTGTCTCTCCACACACATGCATACATATACATACATGTATATGTATACATACACATAGATATACACATCACATGTATGTGTAATCTACACACACATACATATGTTTATACAGTCACATGTGTCTGGAGGCACTGTGCTGGTCTCTGAGGAACACAGGGGTGAGCAAGTCAGACAAGGAGCCTTGCCCTCACTCACGGAGCTCATGGTCAAGGGAGATAATACAAAAACAAATGCACAAAAAGCTATTATTATTATTATTAAATTATTAAATCAGCCCTACAAAGAAGCACAGGCTGCTCTCACAGCATGTTGACAATTCATTCCAGCACTCATTATGCAAATATTTAACAAGACAGGTTATACGTTAGAAGATAATTTTTCAGAAGAATAAAATCATGCCTCTTATTCAAATATAAAATGAACACGAGTCAAAATTTTTATTTAAATCATTAACTTTTGTGGGAACAAGTAAGATGTGAAAACTGGTTCGAAGGAGAATCCAAAGAGAAGACACCCACACGTACAGAATGAAGAATGCTGAAATTAATTTGCTAAAGATGCAAAACTATTTTCTTCCAAGCGGACTTGGGCTAGGGGGGAGCCAATTGCACCTGAAGCAGATAAAACTTATTTGCATCTCTACCAACGAGAATCATTTGTAGTACGTCAGCCTTGTTACAACTTCCAGAGATGCACAATAGCTCAAAGATGAAGACAGTCACCATCACCATAAACTCGGATAACCCGAAACGTGGCAAAGACAATGTATGGGATTCCACAGTACATCCAGCGATGTTTGTGGGCTTTTTGTTCTAGTTCGAAGTCTTTTACAGTTTTCCCTGATAGGAGTCAGCCCTGTGCCGGGTATCGGTAACACAGAGGTAAACTACACAGACGTAGTGTCTCTCTCAGGGGGAAGGTCATAGTGTCTCTCGCCTTGTATTCTAAAGGTGGAGTGCAGGGCTGGGGAACACGCCATTTCTGGATGCCAAACTGAGTCTTTGCCATTTTTGTCTAAAGTCAGATTATAAAAGCACTTTGTGCCCTGAGAAAAACCAGGGCTCTTCTGTCTAGTTCTAAATCCCCAAATAAATGATGTCTTGGGTCTTTCCTGTGAGTTACTGACTCCCTAACAAAAACCACTTTATTTCACTTCTGCAGAACGCCATCTGACAACATGTGATTACCTTTGCAGATATAATAATCAGGTGAGAAAATTGCTGCTTTTTTCTACCTCGGACAGACTAACCCTTGGTAATATTTTCCCCTTGAAGTATCTGTTACATTTTTCATTTGGTGATTTATTGTTCTAAAACCTCTTGTAAAACTTCTTTTTCAGGTAAATTTTTGTTTGATTTCTGTTTTTGTCACTAAATTTCCTTTGAGACAACACACACATAGCAATTAGCAACAATAATCACCAGATAATTAGATTGTTGTAAGAGTAAGAGCCGTGACATCAATTGCCGATAGCGGTAAACTGGGGAAGAGAGGACAATTGCTAAATTTAGATCAGGGGCCAGCAAACTTTTTCTGTAAGGCGCCAGACAGTAAGTATTTTAGGCTTTGGGGGACATCCAGCCTCTGTCACAACTCTCAGCTCTGCCATTCCAGTGGGAAAGTAACCATAGACAATATGTAAATGAATGGGCATGGCTGTGTTCCAATAAAACTTTATTTATAAAAACAGGTGGTGGCCAGATTTAGAATATGGGCATTGTTGGCTGATCCCTGTTGGAAATCATGCAAGAATTTCCTGAGAGGATATTAAGGTGAAGCTTGAAGAATGAGAAGAAGCTGGCACTCTCAGCAGCAAGGACAGAATGCACCATGTCCCTGGGGTGGAAAAGAGTTCGGTGTATCTGAGGAGCAGCAAACGGGCCGGTGGCAGAAGCGGTGACAGAGGGAGACCGTGGGAGATGAGGTGAGCATGTTGGCAGGGGCCGGGTCATACAACGCCTTGTGGGCCGCAGTAAGGAGCTTGGGATTTGTTCTGAGAGCAAGCTGTCATAGGGTCTGAGCTGTGGAATGACTACATCAGGTTTTAGGTTAAAAAGATAACTCTGGCAGCTGTAAACTAGAGGGGACAAGACAGCGGAGTGAGACGAGCAAGTGGGCTACACAGTGGATGACAGTGACGTAAAAGAGGGCCCTGGAAATGGAGAGAATGGTTGGACTGGAGAGGCGTTTTGTGGGGTGGGCAGGCACAGGGCGGGATTCACCTCAGCACCAAAGACACCCCCTAGTCCCATTTCCTGCCGCTCAGCACCTGAACTTTTCTCCCGGGTGACTAGGACTTCTTGATGTGGTCCCCACGACCCTCAGAAGAACGTGCAAGGTTCCACAGCACAGCCTTCTGTCTCCTGACCTTGTACGAGTTGTGGGCTCACTTGTCTGTCAGGCTACAGGCTTCCCCCTTCAGACTGTGAGTTCCTATAGAGCAGGCGTTACCACCAGTGCATCCCCACAAAGCGAACAAAGTCACTGAGCCTTGGGAAACATCAGTTGGCTGAATGAATGAATGAACAGCAAACCCGCAGAACCTAGCAAAGGGTTCCATGTGTGTTTCGTGCTGATGCTCATTGAATAGATTAGTTTATAAGAAAGTGAATAAATGGAAGGAATGAACGAATGAATGAATGAACTCACAGTGCCTAACACCAAGTCTGCTTAAACACAGACTTAGAGATATTTGTTTTTGTTATTTAAAAGTTGAGTATATTTAAACCATATATATTCACATGGTTTAAAAATATAAAAAGGGATATTGTGAGAGTCTCATTCCCACCACTTTTATTTCTAATCTTTCCAAGTTTCTTCATGCAAATTTATGCAAATGAAAGAATATATTATCATTGCCCAAGGTCATGCTTGGTGAGATTAGCTGGGACTGAGCTGGTAGGGACTCGTCCATCTCTCCCTTACCCTGAAACTTGGATCAGAGCCCTAAACTTGTGCTTCATTCTAGCTGGGGCCCTGACCTGCTACCTGGCCTGCATGCACAGGAGGCACAGCCCCTCCGTGGGAAGACACCGCCAGGTTCACTGCTTCCTAACAGTGGGCTGGGCGCCACAGGCCCCACCTGAGCTGCTGCTAGGTGGAGCCACGCCTGGCGGAGGAACAACGAAATGCAGCAGTGACCTTCCCTTTCCGTCTCTCCTGCAACCTGTCATTAAGGAGAAAGTCTCCGTCGAATGCGTGTGTGTCTTTAACACCTCGCTCAGCACTCGCTTCCCTTTCTAACAGAGAGCGGGCCTCCGCCTCGGAGCCTTCTGCAGGCAGCCAGATCTGGCAGGAATTTAATGACATTGTTTTGTTTTCATTGTACTTATTTTTATGGTTACCTTCTATTTATGGCACGAGATGCTGCTTTTCCATTTATGGAGGGATCTAAAGTTCCCTTTTGAAATGAATATTTTTATGTTTTTAAAAGAGGGTTCATTTAAAGAAAAAGCGTTATGTAACTGGCAGCACAGGTGGTGCCCGTCACGCAAAAAAAAAATTATGAAGAGGAATGGGAAGGGCCAAAGAGGATGAAATGCCTGTCAGTCAAATGTCTCTCCCAGCCCCTGTTTAACAAAAAAGACCACTGAGGCCTACTTAGGGGAAGGGGCTTTCTCAAGGTCACAATAATGACACGGACTGAGAATTGGACCGCCTGATCCCCCTGTGGTGGGGACAACCTCTGCCAGAGGGGTAGGGCAGGGGTCAGAGATTATGTGTGCTCTCCTTGGCCAGGCCACTACACTGGCCAGGGTTAGGGTCCTCTGTAGCTGGCCAGGTCGCAGACTGAGTGCAAAAAGGACCTGGGCCCTGAAGGAGAGGAGAGAAGCACGTTGGCGTCATCAGACACTGACCGTGTGCTGGACCCCACGCTGGGTGCCAGACTTTGCCCCAAGGGGAGTCAGGGATTTGGAGGAGAGATGTACCCTACAAAATTAACTCAAGTTCCTGGAGGCAGTATGACAAGTGTTGCAACAAAGACATTGCTGATGACATCTGGGGCTTTTGCCTGCAGAGTGGTCATGTCTCCATTTTCTTTTGGGAAATCATCCCTCCCTGACTCTTGCTTGTTGCGGTTCAGGCCAGGCAAACCCCACACCCATGGCAAAGGTGGGCACATGACCAGGCCTGGCCAATCAGAACACTTCATCCCTCTGGCCATAAGGATTGACATAAATTTGGGTATGTGGCCCAAGGCAGGCCAATGGAGACCTTCCCTGGGACTTTTGTTGAAACTGCTAGGAACACGGCCCACTCAAAATGAGTTTCTGCAAGGATCCAGAGTTGCTGGCAGTCATCTTTGTCACTAAAAGAAGAGAAGATCTCTGAGAATAAAGATGACATTGAGGAAAGCAGGATGAGAGATATACACAGCTAATGGTATAATAACATCTGGATTCAGCCATAAAAATCAGTGCTTTGAACTCAGTTCTGGAAGCCAATAACCTTTTTTTAAAAAGATTTTATTTATTTATTTTTAGAGAGAGGGGAAGGGAGGGAGGAAGAGAGGGAGAAAGACATCAGTATGTGACAGATACATCAATTGGTTGCCTCTTGCACATCCCAGTTGGACACCCAGTCCACAACCCAGGAATTGTGTCCTGACTGGGAATCGAACCGGTGACCCTTCGGTTCTCAGGTCGGTGCTCAATCCACTGAGCCACAGCAGCCAGGGCTTTTTTTTTTTTTTTCCATTAGCTACTTTGAGCTGGATTTCTGTCACTTACAACCAAAAGAGACCTGGCCAGTTCCAGGCAGAAACACATGAGAATGTTGGAAGGGAGAGCGGCTGGGGTGGTGAAGGTTTGTCTGGAAATCCTTTCTTGTGGGGGTAGGATTTGGGCAGCGTTTTGAGAAATGAAGAGGATTCTGAGGCATGAAGAAGAAACAATATTTGCAGTGGGGGAGGAGCCCGGGCAAGGGCCTGGCAGTGGGTCAGTGCAGGGGCGGGCACAGTGGGTGGGGCTGGGAAGAAGGGGAAGGTAGGGGAGAGGGGGGGAGCGACTGGCTGGCCTGAATGGTGCAGAAAACCAGTTTGTTCCTTTGCCTGCATCTGTCTTCTCTGGAAGGGTGCCCTTCATCAGTTAATTTATCCACGACCATTTATGGAGCACCTACTGTGTGCCTGGCGCTCTTGAAGGACAACACAGGCAAAGTCCCTGTCCTCTCATAGTTTCCATTCCAGTCGATGGAGACAGGCAATAAACATGATAGCTAGATAGATAAGTACCATAGAGTCAGGTAGTAATAACTTACGGGGAAAACCTAAGACAAGCGAATGAAGATTGGTGGGAAGCTGTCTAGATGATGAAAATGAGTAGTGGTGATGGTTGCCCAACATCGTGGATGCATTTAATGCCACTGAATTGTACACTTAAAAATGGTTCTCAACAGCCCTGGCTGGTGTGGCTCAGTGGATTGAGTGCTGGCCTGCGAACCAAAGGGTTGCCGGTTCCATTTCCAGTCAGAGCACACGCCTGTGTTGCGGACCAGGTCCCCATTTGGGGACGCGCTAGAGGCAAACACACATTGGTGTTTCTCTCCCTCTCTTTCTCCCTCCCTTCCCTTCTCTCTAGAAATAAATAAATAAAATCCTTAAAAAAATGGTTCTCAACAAGTATTTATTGAATAAATGAATGAGTTTGGAATTTATCTTACAAAACAATACCACCACCACTTACTGCAACCAGCCAACCTGGGTTGAGCCCTTGCTAGATGCCAGGCTAAACACTTTGGAGTCTGGGTATGATTTATTTTTCACAATCTTAGGGGGAACTCATCATAATGAGGCCCATTTTAGAGATGAGAAAACTAAGCTTTGGTGAGATTAAGCAATTTCCCCAAGGCCCTGTAACTCAGAAGCAGCAAAGCTGCCAGGCCAAGTCGCCCAGTTCAAAGCCTTGGGACACCATACAGCTGGGGCAGGTGTCTAGGCATCATCGCCTCTGTGAGCGGGGTTTCCGGGAGTCCTTGAACAGGAAGCTCATTTGTCCATGAGCTTCTCTTGGGGAGCAAGTTCATTGCTTTCATCAGAGTCTCAGAGGGGTTCTTGATAATCCTCCATCGCAGATGCCCTTCTGCAGAGAAAGAGGGGGAGTTTTAAATGTTGGACTGATGAGGCCCATGCTTTTAGAAAGGTCGCTTTGGCGATACGTTGCAGCATTATTCCTAAGAGAAAAGATTAGACGTAGACACAAACAACAGCGTGGCGATGGCCAGAGGGAAAGGGAGGTGGGGGAGGTAGAAGAGGGTAAAGGGAGAATAAATGATGACGAAAGGAGACTTGGCGTGGGGTGGTGAACACGCAGTACATTCTGCAGATGGAGTGTTGTAGAACTGGACACCTGCAACCTATATAGTTTTATTAACCAGTGTCACCCCAATAAATTCAATAAAGTTTAAAAAAGTGTTTGGAAGCATCCTTCATGTCCACCAAGAGTGGACTCGTTAATTCTGTTACGGTACATATTCCCCTAGAAGGGAATAATATGCAGCTATGAAGGTGAATGGGGAACCTCTTTATGCACCAATATTAGAATCATTCCAATATATATATATATATATATTTTTAAATGAAGTAAAATGCAGACCAGGGTATATAAAAAGCATCTATTGGTGTTTTTCAAAAGAGAGAGAGTAAGATCATAGAATATCTTCAGCAATATTCACAAGGAAATAGTCAATGGAAATCCTGCCTCATATGGTTTTTATGAAGATTAAATGAGTTAATATTAGACAATTGCTGAGCAGAGTGCCTGGCCCATGGCAAGCACTGGATAAAGGGAGGGTTGCCTCAGGGGGCAGAAATGAGGTGCCTGAGAGGTGGGGAGAGACATATTTTCACCTGATGCTCTTAGGTGCCTTTTGAATTTGCTCCCGCGGGCAAATATTTTTGACATTTTTTAAAAAGTTAAAGTTAAATGTATCTAGTTAGATAAGAGATCGTCTGAGCGGGGTCAGAGCCTGGCGGGAGGTTCCACCCAGAATTCCCAGGAATTAGCTGGAATCCGTCGGAGGCTACATTGTGTGGTGTGAAAATCAGGACGTGAAGAGAAGGGAGAGGGGGGCACCAAAACACCCACACCCCAGGGCCCACTATAAAAAGCACATTTAAAAACACCAGACTGGAAATGTTTTTTTTATATTATTATTATTTTAAATAGCAAAAGCGCGTCCCCCCAGGAGGCGTGTTGCAGCTGCGGCTGCGGCAGTTCCCAGGTGATGTCAGTCCTGGCTAGGCGCCAGCCCCGGCCCCTTGGAGACGGTCTTGGTGGGTTCAGCTTGACTGTTTTTCCTTCCTGAGACTTGAGGACACCTTCCTGTCTCAAAGAAAGCAGCCTTTCCAGGGCTTTCTGAGAGCCGGGTGGAGGAGGTGGTGGGCCTGGGCTGACAGGGGAGGAGAGGCAGGGGAGGGTGGGTGAGGGCTGGAGAGAAGGGGGAGCCCGCATCCAGGAGAAGTGTGAGGGTAGAGAGAGCAAGACAGGCCCAGCTCCTGGATGGCTCCTTAACCAGCCCACAGGGCGCAGAAGGGGATGTCCTCTTTGGGAATCCATGGCCTGCCTCCCTGACCCCTTCCTCGCCCTGCCCTGGCTGCTGCCTGGGGGACAGATTGGGGTGGGATGGGGTTGGGGGGTGAGAGACGTTCCCACGGAGTTCCCAGCTGGTCAGCGCCTTTTTTGCTCCCTGAGCTCTGGGCCCACCCCTCTCTCGTCTCTGGTTGAAGGCCTGTTGCCAGTGTCTTCTGAGCTTTCAGGAGGTGTGGGGTTTTCTGCAGACAGACAAACCACAGAGCTGGGGTCTAGGTCCCATCGCACTCCTAGCTGTGTGACCTCAGCCAGCCACTGCTCCTTTTGGAGCCCCATCTGTGAAATGGGTAAAATCGACTTTGCAGGGTGGTGTGCGGCGTGTAAGAGAGCACGACGCCTCTCGGTCCTTCGGCAGGTATCTGAGGAGCACCCACTATGTGCTGGCACCGTGTGTAGCACTGGGGACGCTGTGGCCTGATGGCAGCCAGAAGGTGTGGTGGGTAGGGGCTCTGGCCTGGCTCTGTGGCCTGGGGAGAGTTGCTATCTGCCTTAGAATCTCAGCATTTAGCCCCGGGGGCAGCAGAGGGTGGGCCCTGGACTCTGTGCACCTGGTCCAAATTCAGGCCTGTCCTTTAGAGGCTGTGTGACCTTGGGGAGCCATGCCTCACTGGGCTGGGAGGAGCAGCTGAGCAATGGGGCTCAAGCAGTGCCTGGAACAGAGGTGGTGCTCAGTCAGACTAAGTTGTGATGACCCTCCGAAGCTTGCCTCGCTTTGACTGCTTCACAGGGCTGCTAAGAGGATAGACTGTTGGGGATGATTGGGTTACGTTCAGGGGAGACCCAGGGACCCACAGATGCCCCATCATTCATCTGATGCAGGGGTGGGATGGACATCTTTGCAGAATCTTTCACACTCGGCAAAGCCTTCTCTTGCCTCAGAAGCATCATTTCTACGCTTCCTCTCTCCCAGTCACACATCCCCAAGCCTGGGAAGCACCCATCACATCTGTCTTATTCTCTGATCGTCCTTAGAACCTCAAATGGTCAGTGGATGTTTGTTGACTGACTGATGGGCCGATGGACCGCCTTAAGTTGCTCTGTGAAGTTAACCTCCACCCTGTGCCTCCTTGCTGTGGCCAAGGTGTTGGCAACTGGAGCCACACCCCCTGGGTTCGAATCCTGGCTACGCCATTGCCTAGCTGGTGAGCTTGGGCTTGTTTTTCTAGTCTGTGAAATAAGGATGACAGCAGCAACTACCTACGCAGGCTGTTGTGAGGCCATCGTGCGGGTCACTTGGAGTGGTGCCTCTGACCAGTGAGTCCTGGCAACAGCACTGACTCTCCTACTTATCACTGCTCTGTGACATGTCACCAGGCAACGACGGGGACACGTGGGATCTGGTTCTGGCTCATCCCTGACTTGGGATGTGATGTTGGGGATACTGCCTCCCCTGCTCTGGGCCTCAGGGTCCCCGTTGGTGACTGAAGGGCCCTTCCATTCAGACCCTCCAAGACTCCGTGTTTGAGTCTCTCCAGTTCTCCCAGAATGCTGATGCAGCTCCTGGACAGGGCCCCAGATTCTGATGCCCTCAGTTCAGCTGGGCCCGGGGCTCCTCTGGGCAAACTGGGGTAGGGGTAAAGAGTCAGGCTGGGAGATGCCCTTTGCCGTCTGTTCTGGAAGCCCAGGTTTGGTTGGGCCCTTACAGGACTAGGTACATACCTGGCGAAGACCTAGGGGCAGTGGGTGAGAGCCCAGTGGGGCTCTGCGGCCAGAACACCTGGTTCAAGTCCAGTTGCTTATCAGCTACCATGTGACCCTGGGCATGTTCTTTAACCTCCCTGTGCCTCAGTTTCCTCATCTATAAAATGGGGGCAATAATAGTACAAACTTGTTAGATAGTCTGTATTAATTAACTTAGGTAAAGCGTGAAGACTAAGGACTGACACATAGTAGGCCCTCAAAAAAGTCAGCCATTTTTCCAACCTTAGAAGATCTGACCATTCAGAAAAAAAAATCAACTCTTAAATTTTACCAGCCCTCCCTCCTGCAAGGCCAGTCTGTCCCAGTGTACAAAGTCCTTCTGGTCCACCATCCCCAAGCTGTTCCAAGATGAAGAAAACCGAGGCCCAGAGATGGGCAGACACCTACCCCAGGTCACACAGGAGCAGTGGCCAACCTAGACCAGGCCAGGTTTCTGGCCTTGCAGCTAGTTCACCCTCAGTGCCTCCTGGGTTTCCAGGCCCTGCTGGCCTGCCCTCTGACCCTGGCCCCCTGGGAGCCTGATCCCAGACCCGTGGGGTCTGTAAGTCTGGTCTGAATTAGACACGCTGAGAAGCAAAAGCTGGCCGCCCCCCCCAGCAGACCGCCTGGCGGGACTGGGCTTACAGCTGCTGAGGCTCACAGGGACATAAATCATGGTGGCAGAAGGCTTGGGGGCTGGGAACACCTTAGCCTCCCACAGGGCACAGGGGCCTGAGAGTCATGGGCAGGGATGCCTGGGTCCACTGGGGTTATTTTCCATCCTCTGTTGCAGCAGCTGAGGCAAGGGAGAGGCAGAGGGGGCCAGGACGCCATCTGGCAGGCCTCACATCCTAGCAGGCCAAAACCTGGACTCCGACTTTTCATTCCACAATCACTTACAAATACACACAGACTTAAGTGACTGAAGTCATACAGAGAGCCCTATATACCCTTTACCTGGATTCCACGAGTTTTCATGGTTGGTCACATTTGCTTTGTCCTCTCTCTCACACATTGTTTTCCCGGGCCATTTGAGAGCATGTCCCCTCCATCGTGTTCCTCTACCCATTCATGATAATACTTCAGAGTGCACTCCTTAAGCACAAGGAGACCCTCTTGCATAATCATACGGTTGGCAAATTCAGAAAATGTAACGCTGACACATCTTTTCATCTGTTGTGCTCCTTGCTATTTTATTAGCTGCCCAATGATGTTCTCTGCAGCATTTGTCCCTGCAGCACAGGGTCCAGCCCAGGGCCGTGTGTTACGTTTTGCTGTCCAGGTCTAGATTTTTGATGTGACGTCCACATGAAGTAAAATCTGCAGACGGGGTTGAACAGAGATGTTCAACTTTACATGGATGTCCTGATGTTTTTGCAAGCCCTGTACTTAATGCTCTCGTGGCAATGCAGTATTCTTGCGGCTGTTTGCGTGCTTAAGGGTTAACTTGCCAAATAGGCCATAGTTTTTGGAACTCTGTTTTGTGGTGTTTTTATGTTTTTAATCGAATAGGAGCCTAATACAATGGAAGTGGCTCTAAATGCTGTGTGACTATGGCCCATCGCTATCCCACTCTGGGCCTTGGTTTCCCCATTGTGATCTCTGAGGCCTTCCCACTTGGGACTGTGGAATTAGGGAAAGGAGCCCTGTGTGCTGCTCCCTTGGGGAAGGGAGACCTGGGTTCCCAGAGGCCCAGCAGGTTGCTTCCTCTGTATCGGCTAAGTCTCCTCATTGTGAAATGAGGGGCTCCAGAGCATTCTTGCTCATGCTGATATTCCCTGTGTCTAAGAAGGTTTGGATGGAGGGTGCAACCTGGAATTTTTAGCTTCCCCTTTAGGGTCTGAGGTGACCTGGCTGAAGTTGGTCATCCACTCCCTTGACCCTGAGTTTCTTTTCCCTGATCTCCTTGACTCCTCTGGCTCTGAGTCACCTTCCCTCAGGGAGCCTGGAAAGGCCTGGCTGAGCTGGCCCCTTCTGAAGGCAGAAAAGTGTGTGTGTGTCGGGGGCAGGGGTGTTAGCCAAATGGCCCCCAGAGGTACTGGTCTGCAGCTGTGCCTCTCCCAAGTCACGTGGGTTGGGCTGGCCTTGCAGTTCACAAAGACTCATAGACATTAACTGTCCATTACCCAGGAGCTCAAGGAAGATAGCAAGCTGTGAAATGTGCAGAATGGAACACTATGCAGCTGGGAAAAAGTATGAGGTAGCTGTTCAAACACGGAATAGTCTCGAAGATGCACTGTTAAGGAAGAAAATGCAGAACGGTGTGTAAAATGCTATGATTGGTGTGAAAAAACTGTATGTGACTTCCCTGGATCTGCAAAGGCTCTATGCACACACAGACACAGAATCCCTAAGACCCTGGTTAACAGTGATTGCCCTCTGAGAGCTGGAACCAGGGGGTGGGAGGAAAGGAGAGTTATTATCAGTTTCTTCTGTATTGTGTCTTCCGAACTGTGAGCTCTGGAAGTGAATTATCTACTTCAAAGGAAATACAACTGAAAGAACCCCGTCTGAGCAGAGTGGAAGAGGGGCTCCTGGGATGCTGCTAATAGCATTTCTCGATCTGCACGCTGGGCATACAGGTGTGCTCAGCTGGTGAAAACCCATCCGCTGTGCTGCACATTTAACTGTGCATGCACTTTCCTGCATGCATGTTATACTTTGGTAACAAGTTTTAACTTAGGGTGCTGTAAACGATCGTGTGTGTTTCACAAAACTGCAGGATTAGTGTTAACTGTGCTTATCTTTGGGATGGGTGATATCTCCAGGGTCTTGTTGCATTTGATTTTTTTAACAATGAAAACATCAGCAGAGAAACCCATAAAGACTTTTTTAGAAACAGTCATCAGTACGGAGCATTTCCGGAAGGACACACAGGAAACTGCTAACAGCAGTTGCCTTTGGGGAGGGGACTGAGGGGGGTAGGTACTTTTCACTGTGTACTATTGGATACAATTTACTTACCCAGCGCTAAATGGTCTATGAAAACTATTTGATAAGGCAAAAAAAATCTCCCCAAAACTTATCATTTTGCCTCATCTGTTTTTGCTGATGAGAGATGAGACCGAGGAGACTCAGAGGCTCAAGTAACTTTTCGGAGGTCACCCAGCAAATCTGGTGGCAGCAGTGGGCTTCCAGCCCAGAGCACCCAAATGTCTGCTCTGCCCCCCACTCCCAGGTTTCCTGCCATTGACGAGGCCACAGTCTTTTTCCTGTGGCTTTGCCAGGGGCTGCCTGGATCTGGACCTGGGTAGGTGCAGGGAATGCAATGTGCTTTCCTAATTAGCTCCCGAAGGGGGGAGCGCCACTGGATAGGAACACCAGTGTCCCTGGAACACTGGGGAAGCAAGGTAGAGGGCACTGGGAAAGCTGGCCTGAGCCAGGACCCGGGCCCCTTGGGGCCCTCCTTCCTCTACTTCTTGTACCAAAGGGATTAAATGTAGTGGTGTCACGGACCGCTCCAGGCTGGACTGGCAACGCCAGCAACCCCTTTGCTCTCCTGGGGTCTCGGTTTTTGCTTTTCATCTGTGGTGTCTGGCACAGTGAGGGTGCTGGGTAAACCTGTTTGTTGATCTGCAAAGTGGGACCCACTTCTGTCTCAGAGGGTCTGATGCAGAGGGTGGCACGGCCGAGTGGATATGAGGGAGGGCTTTGGAGCCAGGCTCCAGCTGGAAAACAGTGAAAGTGCTAAACAAATTTTGAAAATAAGCATGTGAGCATACCTTGAGGAAAGGGCACTGCCTGGCTCTGCCTGCCTTCCCCTCGCTCCAGCCCCCCGAGCTTCTCTGATCCTGGCCGCACAGAGACAGAGCCACAGCTGGAGAGCCAAGAACTCCCGGTTCCACTGACCACTGTCCCCCTCGCCAGCTCAGCTGAATCTGTGAAATGGGGAAGCACCAGCTCCCACCTTCCAGGGCTGCTGGGAGAATAACTGTGGTCACAGGGGCTGGCACTGCATCTGGGGCATCTCCAACAGGGGAAGGAGCTCACTTTAGGCATTAGAGAGCGACATACTTCACATTGTCACCCTGCCACGTGTCGGCCACGCACCGTTAGGTGTCATCATTCCTCCGAACCATCTCAATTAAAACAGGGGTAAGAGCATCTCCTTTTAGCGCACGCTCCTTTGCACTTGAGGAACACTCTGTGCCTACACAGCCCTGTGTGTCAAGACAGGGCGAAGTGATGGGTTGAAGTGCACGTACACCTTGCTCAATGGCATGTCACTCCACAGCACCTCACAGGTGGTTTTTGAAGGCAAGACCTTCCACCAGCAAAACATTGTGACTTGTCTTATTGTGGTACTTGCTTCAATGTGGTGGTCTGGAAGCAAACGTGCAGTATCTCCGAGGTATGCCTGTTGGTGCATTTATAAAGTGGAATAAGCAGCCACTAAAAACATAAGGAGACCCTTTACCTCTGTATTTTGAGATGAGAGCCAAGCAAGGGGGAAAAAAAAAGCAAGGAGCAGACCTGTGTAATGGGCTACCATTTGTGTGAAGAGTGGAAGAAAAAAAATACATTCTTTTCTCTCTTTGCTTGGTTATTCGTAGGGAATGGGGACATCATGAAAAACTGGTAGCTGAGGCTGCCTGCAGAGAGAACAGGTCGGTGGAGGACCAGAGGTGGTTGCTGGTGACACTCTCTGTCACCAAGAATCTTTGTTTTCATCATATGCCCTCTTGTAGCTTTTGAATTTTCAACCATGTGAATGAATATACTCCTTATTCCAAAATGAATAAAATTAAGGTTTCTTTACTGGCCACCCCAGGCACCTAAGAGGCATTCAGAAACACTCTGAGGAAAGTCTGGCCATCTTGACTCATGGGGTCCCCTGCACTGCCCCAGCCACTCCCTCCAGGGCCCAGGGCAGCACCTGTGACATCTGTGCCTCTGCTAGGATCCGAGAGAGGGGTCACCTCTGACCTCTGATGTCCCCAGGCCCTTCCCTTCCTCAGTTGGGAACATCTTTTATTTAAAAATACCTTTTATTTTAAATCCACCAATTCTTTCTCTCTCTCACAAACACACACACAGACGTGCACACACCCTCTGTCTCCAACAGTCTTCGTTTCTGCAGAAGTTCTGCCTTGTCTCTGACCAGCCGGGGCTGGGGCCAGCTGGATGGGTCTTCACAGCTCTCCAGGGTGGGGCAGAGATGTCCCAGGGGGCCTGTCCAGAGGGTCATGGGCCCAAGCCACTGTCCTCTGGCCCCTACACAAAGGAGGGGTAGGATCAGCTCCTGGGGTCTTCTTCCCTGTTCAACCAGTGGCCGGCCTCTGGCCTCCTTCTCCAGGGTCCTGCTTGGAGCAAATGCCACGGCGGTCTAGGCTCATCTCCGTGGTACCCGAAGAGGGGCCACCCCCCTCACCTTTAAGCAGCTGCCTCCCAGGTCACGACGGCCACCCTACAGCAGAGGAAAAAGAAGTTTTGAGGTTTGACCAGATCACCACGAACACGGGAACTAATCTCTGTGTCCAGGAACAGGGGACTTATAAGTAAACTACAGCCACACAGTAAAGTTCTCTGCAGCATAAGGCAGAAGAAACCCTTTATGGAAGATGCGGACGATGGCGAGATAACATTATTTAAGGGCAAAGGCACACAGGAGTCTGGGTGCTAAGATGCCGAGAGAGACAGGCGCACAGGAAAACCGCTCATCGGTTTTCTCAGAGAAGAAGAATTTGATGGTGGGGAGACAGAACCGGAGAGAGGCATTTTTACCTCTTCATTTCTTCCCCATGTGATTTGTTGCTTTTTAAAAAGGATCCAATACATTCAAGAATCACAGTATTCTACACTAAAGGGCAAAACAAAGCCCATGGTGGTCATCCCTGCTGCCTGGCTCTATCACCAACAGCTTACTCACTGACCTCAGAAGTGGACTACGGATTTCTCTTCCCAGCCTTCACTCAGGGTGTTCCCTCTGCCAGGAAATACGCTCTCTGGTCCTGTCTCCTTGGGAAGGTTTCTCCATTCCTGCAGTTGCCTAGCACTTCCTGCCTCTCCAGGGACATTCCACCAGGACTACTCAGAAGGGGAAAGACTGGGGTTCTCTTTGTTCGCATCAGGCTGGGAGCTCGGGGAATGATTTTCGCCATGTGACTCTAGTTCCAGCCCAGGGCCTGGCATGTAGCAGGTGTCAGATGATGTGGTCTGAATCAGTGATGCCCACTGGAAGATGAGCCAATAGTGGCAGCCCCTGAAGCCACCTGTCCTTCACCCCACGGGGCAGTTTCTACCCAATCTTCTGACACGTGGCCAGCGAGGTCACAGACAATAAAGGCCTCCCCTCTGTGGAGGCCTCCAGCTGTTGAGTGACTGGCCCAGAGGCACCCAGCCAGTTGGTAAAAGGGCTGGACTGGAAATCCCTGAAGTCTGTCTTGCTTCCAGGACATGATGATGCCTGAAATCCCACTGTGCCTTCTCACCCCGAGTCTCACTAGGAGCTGATGGGACAGGCATCTTTCTCAGCTGTCTAGAGAAAGAGCTGACCATCTGGGAGCTCTGCCCCCTGCCCCCCCAGCCCCCGCCCCTGGGCCCAGGTTGGGGCAGATCCATCCAGATGTGAGCCCAGCCTCCCTCGAGGCTCTCTGGGCCCAGGGACAGCGTGTTCATTCACAGGCAGGGCTATTTTGAGGGCTGAGGCCACAGTCCCAGCAGAGCCTGGGGCTTGGGCTTCTCAGACAAACTCTGGCAGGAACGTCTGAGAAGCGGGGTTGGGGGTGGGGGCAGGGGAATGTAGTGTTGATCCTGGGGGACAGAAAACCGGCCTCCCACCCTTTCATTCTACGTCCTCAGGGAGAGCCACCTTCACCCCGCGTCCAGTTGTCCCTGAGAGACCTCAGTCCCATGAGACTGCTAGGACTGTATGCCTCCCTGGACCTCAGTTTCTTCATCTATGAAATGGGGACAAAATAGATCTACTTGCAAATGCAGCTGCGGAAGAGGTGTGGAAATTGCCAAGAGCACTTGAAGAGGCCCTGACTAGGCCCAGCTTCCCCGTCTCCCAGGAACTCAGTGCCAAGGGCCCTGGGAAGCACCGTGGTCAGGAAATGGGCTCTGGGAAGACAGATCTGGGCCTCAACCTCTGCTCTGCCTTGGACGACCTGTTGGACCTCAGGCAAGCAGCTTCACCTCACTGAGCCCTGTGTGCAAAGGGGAGTTACTGGGCTGATTACAGACACTGACCCAGGTAAAGCCCTAAGTACGGTGTCAGGAACACAGTAAGCGTTCGGTGTCCTTCATAGGTAGTATTGCATTTCAGCATCGCCTGGTAACGGCACCTCCTTGCCCTAAGGCCTTCTGTGCCACTTCTGCTCCAGGGCTGGGCACACCATGTGGGGAGGGCCTTATAAGATGATCCCATCCCACCTGCTCCCCCAGGTAACAAAAGGGGAAACAGGGAAGAGACAAGAAGCCCCCTTCCATCTCCCACTTGCTGTTTCTATCACAGAGGGCCACACCCAACCCCTCCTTACACAGGAGGATGCTCCAGGAAGCTGTTTCCATGGTGAACCCAACACCAGACCAGCCAGGTGGGAGGGAAGTAGTGGCTCAAAGTGAAGTTGTTGGGTCTGGAGTCTTGGAGCTCTCTGGGCCCCAAAGCTCAGAAGGGAGCCACCCAGGGGTTCTCCAAGACAGATAGTTTTCTTCCAGTCAAGTCTTTGAGGGGCCAGAGCTGGCCAGGATGGCCCCTCTCACCTACTCCCAGAGGACCCTGTGAGTTGACAGCATGGCTTCTGTAGCCAAATTTGGCTGGGTTCTCAGTTTTGTAACAAATCCTAGGGAAGCAGCCAGACACAGACGAGGGTTCGTGATCTGTGGGGCAGACCTGAGACCAGCTTAGCTATCGTGGGCATGTGACAGACACACCTTCTCCCCCAGGCCTACAGTCACAGGCCCTCCCACACTAACATTTCCCATGTCCCAGTCACACAGGCCTGAGTTCGAATGCTGTCTCCATCGTGGGCTAGGTCAGCAGGTAGGGATAGCCACAGCAACTCCTTTCCGGCTTGCTGAGAAATTTTAATGATCATGTGTGAAGAGTGCTTAGCAGAGGAGATCGATGCTCATCAAGACCGCTGTGACTGCTGTCACTGGCCAGTCTCTGCCTCTCCTCTGTATCCTACCACCTTCAACATCTTTCCTTTTCCTCCTCGAGGTCGTGTTTCTGACCACAACTCTTGGACACCTGTCCCCACCCTCTCATCTGCCGGCCTGCATGCCCAAGCATCCACCAGGAACTTAGCCTGCTGGTAGAGGGCTTCCTCTGGGCTCTGACAGTCCTTTGTGCTCCACCTCCCCACCATTAGGCCACAGCATCCCTGTCCTCATCTCCTTGCCCTTGGCCCTGACACTACACTAGGATTCCTGATTATGGTGAGTGCGAATCCACAGCCTGCTTCTCTGGAATGTTCTAAGAGCCTACAAAAGGCGCTGGCTGTTGGGTGGCTCAGGTTTGCTGAACTGAATGAATGGGTGAAAGGGGGTGCAGAAGTATCACCGAGGGCCTAGTCAGCTCCTCACACACCAGGCAGGACTTCTGAGGGCCCACCCCAACTTCGAACCCACCCTGAAGCACTGATTGGGACTCACAGCTGAGAGCAGCAGGGACTCTCAAGAAAGTACAAGTCTGAGACTAAGAAGGCTGACTCAGGGAAACTGAGGCAGTCATGGGGCTGAGAGGCCAGAATGGGAGTCTGATGAGCTAGAAGGGGGTGGCCTGAGGCCAGGACATTGAGGCTTCCCCAAAACAGAGTGAAGCAAGCAGGGGAACTAGGGTGGCTATGGGAACCACAGACTGGGGGGGCTCAGAGGCCTGACTCCAATCCTGCACGCTCTTTCACTTTTGAAAGGGCTGTGACCATTCTCTGCCCGCTTCCCAGATGTACATGGTAGCTGCTGGAACCCGAAGTTGTCACAAAGACCAGATTCCTCACGGTAGGAAAAGCCCAGGCAGAAAGGGGAAAGGCTGGGGATGAAGCAGGCTCCTTGGGGCTTGGGCGGGAGAACCAGCTTTCAGCCAGAAGAGCCCCCTGGCAACCTCCGCTGCTACCAGCCCCATCCACCCGCTACCAGCCTGCTTCTCATCCTTCCCCAGGACAGACCAAAGTAGCTTAACTTCAGCCCTCCCCAGTGACTCAACAGTGCCCTTCCCCAGCACTGCATCCTTTTGGGGTTGGTGCCCTCAGGGGACCCCTTCTTCACTTCTGCTCATCAGCTGGACACTTCAGGTTCTTGGTTGCAGGTATGCATCCATCCCCTTTTCCTCTCAGTCTCCCACCCTTGAACTAGGTCTTTAGACAGGAAACACCTGTATCAAGGTTGGGGTAGCTCAGGACAACACATACCAAGCAAGCCCAGAACCTGCCTTCTGACTTCTCAGTTCAGTAAGTGGGACATGGGGTGTCCAACCTTTTGGTGTCTCTGGGCCGCACTGGAAGAAGAAGAGTTGTCTTGGGCCACACATTAAATACACAAACATTAATGAAAACTGATGAGCAAAAAAAAAAAGGTTTTAAGTAAATTTACGATTTTGTGTTGGGCCACATTCATAGTTATCCTGGACCACTTGCATCCCACAGGCCTTGGGTTGGACACCCCTGGACACCTTTCTGAGCCTCAGAGGCCACCGGCAGGGTCACTACCTGGAGGGCTTGCAAAGGTAAGAAAAGATGACCAGGAAAGCACATGGTATGTAGGAAGTGCTCAAAAAATGATGACCTTTGTTGTTATTTCCTCACACCCTCTTCCTAGCACACCTTTGGTTGAGGCGCGGCTGTCCCTGGATGAATTTTTAAAACATGCAATACCTGGCCACTTTTCCCTGTGATGGTCAAGTTTAAAAAAAATGACAACAGGCAATGCAATAGCCATCTGGTGTGAATGAATCAACATTATACCTATTTTTTGTTAGATCAGCAAAAATATGTTTTTTGGTGTGCTGCAGAACTTTAGGAATTAGTTTATGCGTGCGTGAGATGAAACAGGCTGAAAATCACTGCTCTAAATCACGCGTGAGCTCTGGGCTTTGCTGCACCCTTTCTGACTGGGAAACATTAAGCGGGCTTGGAGCACCAACGCTCCACGAACTACGTCGCTTTCCCCCACCCCCCCTTCACTGGGGTCCGGCCCTCTTTTGCACCGTAAGAGGCCCCGCTCCCTGTCCCCCTCGACCCTGCGGCTGCAGTACAGGGGCACCACGCACTTACCCCCTTGCGCTGGTTGCTGAGGCAGAATGTGCAGATGGAGCGTGGCTGGCGTCCGCCGTCGGGGGTGGCGGGGACCGCGTTCTTGCCACTGCCGGCCGCTCGGAAGCACGGTTGCCCGTCTTCGGCCGCGTCTCCCAGCAGCAGCACGTTGGCCAGGTGCGCGATGTAGCTGGACGCCAGGCGCAAGGTCTCTATTTTGGACAACTTGCGGTCCACCGGCTCAGTAGGGATGAGCGTGCGCAGCGCCGTGAAGGCCGTGTTCACGCTCTGCGTGCGGTCCCGCTCCCGCGCGTTGGCTGCCTGCCGCTGTCTCACTACAACCACCGGGCCCGCGCCGCCACCCGTCCGCCGCCCGCCCCCGGGGCCCGGGCCGCGTCGCGCCGCCTCCAGGCCCTCGCAGCAGCCGAAAGACTGGTCAGAGGCGTCGCTCTCGCTGCGGTTCTCCTCGTCCTCGCTCAGCAGCCGCACGTCCGGGTACAGCACGTGCGCGCCGACGGGGCGCAGCAGCGCGAACGCCATGGGCACCCGGCCGTGTCCCTCCGTGCGCTGCGTCCCAGCCTTGGCCGCGCCCCGCCGTGCGCTCCCGCGCGCTCCCACGGCCCCGCCGGCCGCCGCCTTATAGCCGAGGGAGGGGCCAACCACGCGGCCGCCCCGGCCGGAGCGGGTGGGCTCCATCCTGGCCAATGGGGACGCGCCCGCCGTGCCCCGGCCAATGGCAACTCGCCTGCCGCCCCCGTTCCCCAGGTTGAAAGCGGCCCGGGAGCTGGTGATCCTCCCCGAAGGCTCCCAGTCCCCCCGGGCTGGCCTGGCAAATACCGGGGGTCAGAATGGGTCGGGTGGGATGTGCGCAAAAACGGCCTCATTACCCGCAGCCTAAGCCTGCAGAGACAGAGCAGGTCCCGTCTCTCTCGGGCTTCAGTTTCCTCGTTCCGAAAGAAGACTGGGAGAAACCAGTTCGGGTTTTTGTGCCCGAAAATTCTAATCCTGTGGTTCTGCAACTTTCTTGTGTAAGAAATAGGAAAGGGGGGTGTTGACAGTACAGATTCCCGATTCCCCCGTTCTGACACAGCAGGTCTGGAATGGGGCCCAGGAATCTGCAGTTCGTGCGCTTTGGGGATGTCCGCGGGGAACACTTGCAGAAACACTGTAATCTTTCCAAACAAGAATTCGATGGTGTCACGTCTCTGATGACAAACTTAAAAAACAACAACAAAACCAAAGCAAAGCAAAAACAAAACACAAACACCAGTAGTTCCATTCACTCATTTATTCATTCCACACATACTTCTTAGGTCCCTACTAAGTGTCGGGCATGGTTTTAAGTCTGAGGATACAGACTTAAGCAAAACAACTTTTTTTTTTTGCCTTCACAGAGTTGACATTTTGGTTGAGGTCCTACTGTGTGCCAGACTCCCCCCAGACAGACACTTTACTCTTTAGTACTCCTCACTGAAGTCATGGGGGAGTGCCCCTGATTTCCAGATAAGAGCTTTGGCCTTCAGTCTTACAGGAGGTGAGTGGGGGCACTAGCCGCAGCCTGTTTGGCTTCGCTATTGCCTCCATCCCTCACCCCCACCACCCAAATCAAAGGCAAATTTCTCTCCCTCATTCCCCACAGTCCCTCCTTGGACAGCTGCAGACTCCTTGACTCTTACACAGATGCCCCCACCCCTACCCCAGGCTGTTCCCTCCGTTGGAATGCTACCCCCACCAACACACACACTATCTTCCCTAATGCCTCCCTTCCTTCAAGAAGCCTTAGGTTGCTCAGTCCGACATATCTTCCTCCTCAGAGGCCCCGGCAGAATTACTGAGGTGACGACGGCTGCTGGGTTCCTGGTGTCACTCGTGCCCCCTTCCCAGCTCTGTCCTGGGGACTGGCCAGGCCTGCATCCACTTGATCTGGACAAAAACTTTCTCTTCAGCCCAAATGGCAGCTGGTGCGGCAGAGAGAGCTCAGAGACTGAAGTTGAAAGGCTGCTAGGTGCTTTGTGGCTCTATCTTCCTTCCTTTCTTGAAGATGTCTCCCCGCTCTGCCACGTTGTTGTGCTTTTCCAACTTCCTTGACTCAGGCCAGAATGTGGGGGGGGCGGGAGTTGGGCGGTGGCTGGAGGGTGTGTGTCACTTGGCTGCCAGGAAAGTGGCCCCTAAAGTCTTCAGGCTCCAGTGTCTGCAGAAAAGTCTGTTCCTACACCTGGCTTCCCCTACTCCTACATTTGACCATGACCTTGGCCAGGCTGGGCTTTGCTGAAGAGGAGAAGGAGGCTGCACAGCCCCCTCTCCGCAGGGCCAGTCCCACGTGCAGCCCCAGGCCAGGCTGCTGCTTCCTGAGCCGATGAATTATTACCGGGAGATTTCCTTCCCTGTCTGCACCTCCTTACAGGGGCTCCCGGCTCCCTTCACTTTCGCTTTCTCCCCCTTCTCCCCCTCTCTTCAGCTCTTCACCTTCAGGTGGCTTGAAATTCCTCTGTCCAGTCCCCTCCCCATTCCACTTCGAAGGGAGAAGCCAAACAGGGCGTGAACTGGGCCCTGAAGGGGGGAGGGGGCAGATTTGGTGAGCTCATTCATTCATTCGCTGCTCAGGCAGATTTTGACACATGGGACCCTGGGAGTAAAATAAAACCATGAATGAGACTGAGCCTGGACTTCTGCGGCCCAGAGGGGAAGGCAAGTTGTAAACAAAGAATTCCTGGACAATGTGGTAGGAGCAAGCCAGGGTCTGGCATCAGAGGCCCCGCTTTGGCCCAAGGCGAGGTGCCTCTAGATGTCTGGGTTTCCTGCTCTGAAAACCTGGAGATAATAATAGTGCCCATTAGTGGGGCTGGTGGTGGTTCCCTGAGTCGATGCCAAAAAAGCCAGGGCCTGAGACGCAGAGAGGCTCACCACCTGAGAGGGGTTTGTGGTAGCGTTGTGAGGGGTGGGCCCCCGGCTGAGGAGCAGCTTTGACTGTTCTAGGCTTTGTCCCTGGGGTGGCGAGGGGGTTCCTGCCACATTCTCAGCTCACCCACACGAGAGGCTTCAGCTCCGTTTGCCCTCTGATGCTCACTCTGCTCCGGTCTCACTGACCCTGGAACCCACCTCTGCCTGGCAGGCACTGTTCCCGGATATCTTCTTAGCTTATTCCATTACTTCTTTCCAATCTTCCCTCCAATCTCATCTCAGGGAGGCCTTCCCTGACCACTAGGACTAAAACAGCAACTGTCCCCCTCACCTCCCAGCACCCTTCCGGCGACTCTCCCACTCCCCTTTACTCTGCTTTACTCATTTCCATAGCATTTATTGCTGCTTTCACTCATTCATCCACAACTATTGATTGAGCACCTACTATGTTCCCAGCACAGTACCTGGTTCTGGGAATGTGGAAGTGAACACGCTGTGTGTTTGTCTGTCCAATAGACTGTGGGCAAAGGCTTTGTCTTCCATTCATCGCACTCCCTCCCCATTACAACCTTTGGAGGCAGGCGTTGTTTTCATGACCGTTTTACAGATGAAGAAACTGAGGTTCTCAGAGAGAAAAGTGACTTGCCTGAGGCCACACAGTGGGCCAGTGGAGGAGCTCAGGTCACTTGGTCTCTTTCTCCAACCACATGACCTCTCAGGTGGCCAGGAGGTACGTGAGGGCTGAGTGGGAGTCCACCAGGCTGAGAGAGCAGCTGGGTTTCAGTCCCGCTGAAACACTTTGAGTTCCTCCCAGGCACCAGCTTTGCCTGTCTCTGAGCCTTTGCCCAGATGTCCTTCCTGCCCGCAGGGCCCGTCCCTTCAGTTCTGACCAGACACCCACACTCAGCCAAAGTTCTGTGTAGCTTCTCAGTGAAGCCCACCTTGTTTCTCCACCCCCCAACCTTGGTACAAAGTCCTGTGAGTGATGATCACATTGGATTATGACTTCTCTCCCTTCAGCCCTGATCCCCCCTTCTATTTCCCTGCTCCCACAGGGCCCACACTCTAATATTTTTTAATTCTTCTTTTTAGAGCAGTTCTGGTTTACAACAAAATTGAGAGGGTACAGGGAACTCTTACATGCCCGCTGCCCCCTCACGTGAACAGCCTCTCCAGTGTCAGCATCACTCACTCACTCACCAGAGTGGTCCATTTATCACAACTGAGGCACCGACACTGACCCAGCATTACCACACAAAGCCCAGCGTTCATGTTAGGGCTCACTCGGGGTGTTGTACATTCTATGGGCTTGGATGAATGTTTGCTGACACATGCACATCACCTGCTGTCACACAGAGTTATTTTCACTGCCCTAAAAGTCCTCTGTGCTCTGTCTGTTCACGTAATCCCCCGTCCCCGCGACCACTGATCTCTTTGTCTCCATAGTTTTGCCGTTTCCAGAATGTTCTACAGTTAAAATCTACACTTAAGATCATGCAGTGTGTAGGTTTTGCAGATCGATTTCTTTCTCTTAGTAATATGCACTTTCACTTCCTCTATGTCTTTCCATGGCTTGAGAGCTCATTTCCTTTTAGTGCTGAGTACTATTCCATTATCTGGAGGTACCATGATTTATCGACCCACTCACCTACTGAAGAACGGCGTAGTTGCTTCCAAGGTTGGGCAATTATGAATGAGGCCGCTATAAACATTCGTACACAGGTTTTGGTGTGGACATACATTTTCAGCTCCCTTGGGTAATAACAAGGAATGTGATTGCTGGGTCATACGGTAAGAGTATTTTTAGTTTTATAAGAAGCCACCAAACTGTCTTCTAAGTGGTTGTACGTTGTGCATTCCCACCAGCCACGAGTGAGCGTTCGCATTGCTTCGCATTCTCGCTAGCGCTGGGTGGTGTCGGCGTTCTGAGTTCTGGCCATTCTCATCGGTGCGTAGTGGTGTCTCGTTTTAATTTGCGTCTCCCTGATAACGTGTGATGTGGAGCATCTTTTCCTATGCTTAGTTGCCATCTGTGGATCTTCTTCGATGAGGTGTCTGTTAAGGTCTCTGGCTTGTGTTTTAATTGTTTTGTTTGCTTTCTTATTGTGGAGTTTTAAGGGTTCTTGGTATATTTTGGACAACAGTCTTTTGTTAGACATGTCTTTTGGAAATGCATTCTCCCCGTCTGTGGCTTGTCTTCTAATTCTGTTTTATCTTGTCTCTTGCAGAACAGAAGATTTAAACTTCAATGACGTCCAGCTTATCCATTGTTTCATTATTTCATTCATGGGGCATGTCTTCGGTGTACCTTTTAAGTTAAAACCATAGGTTCTCTCCTATGTTATACTTTAGAAATTTTATAGTTTTTGTGTTTTACCTTTCGATCCATGAAGCATTTTGAGTTAATTTGCAGGAAGGGTGCCCAGTCTGTGTCTAGATTCACGTCTCTGCACGTGGCTGCTATTCTGCACTATTTGTTGGAGAGGCTGTGTTTACTCCATTGCAGTGAGTTTGCTCCTCTGTCAGAGATCAGTTGACTCTACACGTGGGGGTCTATTTATGGGCCCTCTATCCTGGCCCACCCATCTGCTTGTCTCATCTTTCACCGGTACCACACCGGGTCGCTTCCCAGGAAGTCTGCAAGTTGGACAGTGTCAGTTCCCTGCCTTTGTTCTTCTCCTTCAATGTCGTGTTGACTTTTCTGGGTCCGCTCTAGTATCTTTGAGACATGTCTTTATTATTTTTTTTAATTTTTATTTTCTTAGCATACAAGTCTTTTATTTTTTCACGCTTATCACGCCATGAATTTATAGGGAAGGGGTTCCAGCAGCTCAGGCTCCTTCCATTGGTTCTCACGAAGTGTGCTTCTCTGGGTGGAGTGGGCTGTGCCTCAGGTGAACCCAGGTACCTCTCTCTTTGGCTTCCTTCTCTTTCTGATCATTTTCCTTCACACGTTTCAGGAAGCTATCTCAACTCTTAGAGTGCTTAATATGCTCAATTCGTACATTAATTCTCTTGGCAAGAATCTTGCCCTTAACTTGTTTGTTTACAACAATGCCCACCACATGCTGGGTGACACTGACAACTGTTCCAGTTTTGCTATGGTAACATCTGTGGGGCATTCCTTTTTGAACAGTGCCCATTCCCTTGATATTTACAATACTACCTTTCTTGTAGATTCGCATGTATGTAGCTTTGGCTCCACGTTTTCTAAAAGGCCTAGAGAACATGTAACTGGTACCTTTTCTCTTTCCCTTTGTGTTAGTCATTTTGGCGAATTACTGGAAGATGGCAGTTCTGGCCAAAAAGAAAGAAGTGATACATGTCTTTAAATTGCATGTGTCTTTGTGTGAGTGGGTCAGTAATTTATGCAAATGATAGATTCTATAGATCTCTTTCTTAGGTTGTTTTGTTTACTCAACACCATATTCCGTGAGCTGAGTCTAACCCGAGTCCATTGCTTCTAACTGCTGCTTAGTATGCATGGTGCACATACACCCCCCACGCCTGCTTTTTCCATTCCAGCTCTGCTTTCCCAAGCAAAGCTGTGAACTTTTATTTTTTTACGACATCTTTTCCTTAAACTGTCATTTTAAAGATTTTATTTATTTATTTTTAGAGAGAAGCGAATGAAGGGAGAAAGAGAAGGAGAGAAACATCGATGTGCGAGGGATACACTGATCAGTTGCCTCCTGCACGCCCCCAACCGAGGACTTGGCCCACATCCCAGGCATGTGCCCTGAGTGGGAATCGAACCAGGGACCTTTGGGTCTGCAGGCCGGCACTCAGTCCACTGAGCTGCACCAGCCAGGGTGAAGCTGTGAACTTCTGACGCGTGATTCTCATATACTCCTGTGTGTTTCTGGGGTAGACACCAGGGCCAGGATTCCTGGGGTGGGGGAATAGTTATACTTAGCCCAAACACTGTCTGACTGCACTCCAGGATGGCTGCTGCAGTCCACAAGCCCACCAGCAGAGCATGAGAGAGCCCTTCCCCTACATCATCCCTGGCACTTGAAATTATTTTTTTTGTTTTAATTTGCATTTCTTTTTAAAAAAAATTTATTAATTTATTTTTAGAGAGGGGAAGGGAGATAGAGGAGAGGGAGAGAAACATCAATATGTGGTTGCCTCTCAACTGTCCCCCACTGGGGACCTGGCCTGCAACCCAACATGTGCCTTCACTGGGAATCGAACTGGCAACCCTTTCATTCACAGGCTGGCACTCAGTCCACTGAGCCACACCAGCCAGGGCTTAATATGCATTTCCTTAGTGACAGAGAAGTGGGTTGTTTTCCATCTCATTGTGTTGCCTCCTCCACAAGACTGTGTATTCTCTAAGGATGGGGAATGGATCCCAGAATCCTGGACCAGAGCTTGGCACATTGTGGGCAATAATGAATACTTGATGACTGACTGACTGAATGAATGAATGAATGAAAAGGCTAATACACAGCCCCCTACACCTACTTTATACCAAACTTGGACCTAGCTGATGGTTCATGTGTGTGTTTGTGTGCTGATGAGGGGACACATTAAGTCCTGCACCTCAGTCTCCATGGAGAAGAAGACCAGAGATAGAATTTATTGACCAGACCTTGCCATTTGACCATACTGTGCTTAAGAGGAGGCTGAGCAAAGTAGTGTCCATTGGAGGCGGCCTCACAGCCAGCTGAACACCAGGTTTCCGTTAGCAAAGAAGAAAGAGAAATACCGGAAAACACCTGGTGTGTTGATAACCACGGTAAGTGTTATCGTTGGACGTAGTTCAGTGTCATGTGGTTAAGTTTGAGATTTGGGAGCCTGATGGCCTAGGTTCAGCTCTTCCATTTACCAGCCAAGTGATGGTGGGAAATCTATCGAATTTCTCTGTGCCTTGGTTTCCTCGCCTGTAAAACAGGGATCATAATGGAGCCTGCTTACATAGGGTTATTGGGAGGATTACATTGAGTCAAAAATACATACCATTTGTAAGAGTTCTGGCACACAGTATGCGCTGTGTAAGTGTTGGCTGTTATCTTGATTTAATCCCTAAAAAGGGTTTTCTGAAGGTCACACCACCAGTAAGGAATGGAAGCAGGTTTTGGCCTGACAGCAATTTTCCCCACTTGCCTCATCCCATAGAAATTCTCGGAGAACAAGATCACGACCCCAGTCAGTCCTTGGTTCATAGTAAGCATCCAGAAATATCTGTTGAATGAGTGTGTCAAGTAAACATTTAAACCCTTCTTACGGAGAGATGCCACGTTTTGTTGTGTTCTGTTGATCCGCTCAGGTTAAATGGGAAAGCTCCATCGGTTTCACTCACAGGGTTCCCACCGCATGGGGCTGGTGCCTTTGATTCCGCCTCCAGAGCTCAGTCCCTCTAAGGCCCCTCCAGGCCACCATTTTCAAGAGTGAATTCCTGAGAACGCTTGTTCTGGGAGGAACCCAGGGTTCTATGACTAAAAAAAATAAAAGTCTGGGAAGCTGTGTTCGGCGTCCCCTTCTAGAGGGTTGTGGCACACTGGCATGTCAAAGGCTCCGAGAAATCCTGCAGGAAAAACCCCTTTGGTTTTATTTCAAGCTGCATTTTCTAGGCTCTCTGTTAACCACAGATCCTCCCACCCTCATCCTGGACCAGGCACCTAATAGAGAATACAGTTTAGCAGACATTTCTCCAGGCTGTTATCAGTGACATCCACCTTGGTGTGAGTGGCTTCCATTTTTTCTTGAAGGCATGTTTGATAGGAGTGAGGGGGGGAGTGAGCAGGTGGGCCTTGGTTACCAGGCAAAGCTGGGCTAAAAGGGGAACTTCCAGGCATTTTCCCAGAGCCCTGTTCTCTAAGGGACACTAAAACATCCCTGGAAATGTGACAGTTGGGAAAAAATGTGTTTCCTGGCACTTCTTTTAGGGGAAGTGCAATATAAATTGAAATGGTAATACA
This sequence comes from Macrotus californicus, assembly GCA_007922815.1. Classification (NCBI taxonomy): domain Eukaryota; kingdom Metazoa; phylum Chordata; class Mammalia; order Chiroptera; family Phyllostomidae; genus Macrotus; species Macrotus californicus. The sequence continues at coordinate 201,358 of VMDR010000356.1, read as the reverse complement.
GTTGAGGGCTCACTCTGTTACGTGCTCTTCTAAGCACTTGTGTGAGCTAACTACTATTAATATTCCTGTTTTATAGATAAGCAGACTAAGAAACAGAGAGGTTCAGTAACTTGCCCAAGGTCACACAGCTAAAAAATGGACAGGAATTCTTTGACGATGCTCGTGGTGGGTTTGAAGCCCACTGCAGGGTAGTTTAAGTGTAGATGCTCACAGAACTCCAGGGAACATGCATCTTTTAGCTGTGGTGCCCTGATTTTGTTGAGCCTGCACAGGTACTCACTTGGCTCACGTTGGCCCTAATACCAGTGATACAGAGTCACCAAGATGATGTACAAGATCAAGATGATGCTAAATGAAACCACTGTTTAAGGAGTCCTTTGACATTCCAAGAGTCCGGTTGAAAATTGTTAAGGCTGACTGTCAGGGGGAGAGCCTCTATGCAGAGCTCAGCTGCTGACCGGTGCCCATGGGCAGGTCTCCTCCCCTCGGCAGACTAGACAGTGTGGGGAGCAGGCCCCAGAGAACTCTGACATCAGTAGGCCATGCTACCCCAGGTCTAGGTTTGGAGCCCAGCTCAGAAAATAGCATTTCAGAGAAGAGTGAGCTCAGAGACCCCGAGCAGTCTGGAAAGGCTTCCTGAGAAAGGCGGCCTGAATCAAGTTTAGGAGGGCTCAGCTACCCTAAATGAGGGAGCCCCATGAGAAAGCTGTGTTTTAGTTTATCCTCAATGGTCAGTGAGGATGCTGGCACAGCAGGTGCATTTGTGGGTTGCCCTCCTAGTGTTTTATGCAGACCCTGCTCTTCACCTATGCAACATCCACCTCCCCCAACAGCAGAACCCATATTTGCCCAGGGCAGCAGTTGATCTAACTATAAAATTTCCCCTCTCAGCCCTCATTGCATCTGGGGGTGGCCATGTGACTCATCCTGGCCAATGAGATGAAGATAAAAGTTCCTATGGAGGGTCCACTTCCTCAAATGAAATGACAGAGCCTCTTGAGAAGGTTTTATCTTTTACCTTCACCTTCTCTCTGCTTGGAGTGGAGATGCGATTCCTAGAGGTACAGCAGCCATCTTGGTGCAGTGAGGACAAAAATCACATACTAAGGAGGGCAGAGTGAAAAGCTGGAGTAGCTGGGTCTCTGATATTCTCCTTGAGCAGCCACACTGGCCCCTGATCTCTTGGAAAAAACAGACAACAAACAAACCCTCCCATTTGGTGGAGCCACTGTACTGGGTTCTGTTGCATACCGCCAGCTGCAAGCCGTATCAGTGCATCCAAGTCTCATAGCAACGTTCACACCCTTATCTTCTGTAGCGCCCTGTGTGCCAGGCCCTGAACTAACGGTACCTCACACCCACTGCCGCATCACATCCTCGCCGTTGTGGAATGACCATCGTGTTACAGAAAGGGAAATTAGGCCTCCCAGGAGTTGACCTCAGAGAGCAACAGAGTCCAGATTTGAACCTGGACCTCTAATGTTTCTGTCGGTGTTAATAGCTATGGTGATTTAAAAGCATGACCTTTACCTCTTCCCTTTAAGAGCTGAGATCTATGTCCCCTTCCCTTTAAGAGCTGAGATCTATGTCCCCTGCTCTGTAAGAGCTGAGATCTATGTCCCCTTCCCTTTAAGAGCCGAGTCTGGGCAGGTTTGTGGCTGCCGTGGCTGGCTGAATTTGGCAGAAGTAACCCTCTGTGACTTCTGAACCTAGATCATCAGAGGTGATGCAGCTTCTGTCTTGTTCACTGGAACCCTCTCGCTTAGAGCCCAGAGTTGCCACGTAACAAGTTCAGATGCCTGAGACCACCATGCTGTGAGGAAGCCCGGGCCACGTGAAGGTGCTTGGCATCAGTGGTACTGTTCTTCCTCTCCTCCCAGCCCAGGGGACAGACGAGTGAGTGAAGATGCTTTCGTCTGTCTCCAACCCCAGCTGTTCAGTCCCCCCCACCTTTGAGTCTTCCTGGGCGAAGCCTCAGACACCCTGGAGCAGCAAGCAGCTTTCCCCGCTGTGCTTGTTGTTATGATTCCTGAAGTATGGACTTTGGGAGCATGAGAAAATGGTCATTTTAAGACACCAACTTGCAGGGTAATTTGTCCCGCAGCTATACTAATTGTAACTGTAGCTCATTGTAATGCCTCCCAAATATTATCTTCACACCTGAAAGTACCCAAACCCTGAACATTTCATTGATTTTTTATTATCCGCTGTAATTATATTCGGCACAGTCATCACCAACGTGGAATTAGCAAATACTGGACAGCTGCTCCTGGGGAAAATACAGGGTTGATTTCCCGTGAGCTTCTGGTCACAACCTTTTGTCCAGCGATCAGTACATAGCCTTGTTTTATGTGTGTTTCTGTTTAAAGACACCTTATTTGATATAAACTGTGTATTTATTCACGTTGAGCTCCTGGCCCACGGCGCTGCAGCTCCCACCTGAATGGAGCGTAGCTGACACTCGTGTTTTCCGCGCCAGGCACAGCGCTGCCTTTCTGAGTTTAGGGATGCGGGACGGCCCTTCGGCACTACGCTTGGGGGCCGTTTTATTCGCCAGCAAAAAACACATTTGTGAAGTGTGGCACTAAATAGACCACAAAAAGGACACACGTGTACAGTATGAGAGCAGAAACAAGAAGGCAGAGCGTCAGCTCCATCCACCTCCACGGGGAATGCGCGTGCCCAGGGACTCAGATGTGTCATCGCTGGGCACAAATTGGCGAAGGACGGTGAACGCAGTGGAAGTGTTCGTTCGGCGCTATAAATACATACCAGCGAGTAGGCAAGTTCACAAATGTGGACTCTGAACGATAAGAGTTGACCGTGTTATTTAATACGTGTAGGACTTGCAGTCTTGATGAATAATTGGAGAGAGGGAGGCGGAAAGCAGGTGAAGGCGTGAAGCATTTCAAGAGCCTCCCCTCTCTCCTTTGTAAAGTGTGGGTGGCGCCCTCCCCGCCAGGCTTCTGCAGGAAAGGAGCGCAGGGCTCGCCCCTTCTCTCGGGCTTCGCTTTCGGCACTTCCAGTTACCCACGGTCAACCGCGATCTGAAAATACTAAAGGGAAAATTCCAGAAGTAAACAATTTATACGTGTTAAATCTCACACCATTAGGAGTCGCGCGATGAAATTCTGGATGGATGTCCTGCTTTGTCCAGCCGGGGCTGTGACTCATCCCTTTGTCCAGCGGCTCCAGGCCGCACACACTTCCCACCCGTTAGTCACCTAGAAGCTGTCTTGGTGACCACAGTGACTGTCACAGTATCGCAGTACTTGTGATAAAATTACCCTTATTTTACTTCATAATGGCCCCAAAACAGAAGAGTAATAACGCTGGCAACTCAGGTAAGCCAGAGAAGATGCAGAAAGCTTTCCTTAAGTGACAAAGTAAGTATATACAGAAAAGAACATAGTACAATTTACAGTGTCTGGCATCCACTGGGTGTGTTGAGAGGTACCCCCTTCAGATAAGGGGGGACTACGATAGTGACAGTTCCAACAACAACTATTATCTACTGAGGACGGCATGCTAAACACTTTACATGTCTGGTCTCATGGACTCTACAGCAATCCTATGAGATAGAGCCAATTATTACGCCCATTTTGCAGACTCAGCTAAGTTAAGGGGCTTTGCCCGAGATCTCACAAACGCGAACAGGCAAAGCTGGGTCGCAAGCCCATCTCTGTCTGAGTCCCATGCCCATGCTCTTTCCCACCTTTCTCCCCTGACTGCCCGTGAGCGCGTGTTTACAGGAGGCCTGGTGGGTAGTGTGCTCAGTAAGTGGATGCTTTGCTAATGATTCTAAACTAGGACCTGGGGACTTTGAGGCAGTTCTGCAAAGGGACGGGAGGCTGAGCCCTGGGGCACAGTGGGGGCCAGAGTAGGAGCCATTGGGGAAGGAGAGGAGCCTGTGTGGCGGGAAGGCAGGGCAGGGAGCTAGGAGGATCTATAATCAAACCCCGTGGTCCCTCCCACAGAGGGTTAACGCAGCTTAGCCTCCTTCCGGCTGAGCGGAAATCAGATTCTGAGAGCTGAGCAGGGCTCCAGAGGGATGTTTTTCTTCTCCATTTGTCTGCTGTGGCTGGCTCATAAAATCCACCGGAACTCCATGCTGAACTGAGGAATTCCTGCTGAACAGGGACATGGAGAAGACAGGCAGGGGGGAGCCCTTGTCAGAGCAGAGACCACCCCCATCTTCAAGGCCCCACCTTTGGGTCAGGTGATGCCCTCTGGGGGGTTCACAGGATTCTTTGGATGGGGCATGCACGAGGAAGAAGTGACACCCCCCAAATGAACTTGGGGGGCGAGGAATGAGAGCAGATGGGGGGGACCGAGCTGTGGCAGGTGAACGGGTGTGACTCAGGTTCTCCCTTTCTATGCTGGGTGGCATTGTGCAGGTCTCTGCCTATTTTGTCATCTGAGTGCCCTGAGCCAGATGACCGCCACCTGTGACTTCCTAGTCAGAGGTTGAGGTTTGAGGCTCTTGCTAGCTAGTGGGCACCTTTGCATGCCTTTCCTCCTGTGAAGGCAGTGCAATTATTGTCATGCCTATCTTACAATAAACGGAGGCTCAGAGAGGTGAGGTGGCCTGCCTGACGTCACCCACTCGCAAGGGCAGGGCAGGATTCCAACCCAACAGTCAGTGCCAGACTCACCTGGCAGACGTTCGTGCTCCTGCCGCCCAAAGTGAGCAGCCCTAGTTCTGCTTGTCCTGGGATAGGCTCTTCTGTGTCTCTTGACTGACCTCTCACTTTTTAAGACTCAACTCATGCATTATCTCCTCCAGGAAGCCTGCCTTGACTAACCAAGCTGGGCTGGGCATCCTCTCTGGCTGCCCACACTCCTGGGAGATAACGGTTTTGGTTACTGGGCTGTGAGCCTGGGTGAGCAGAGCCACTTCTGATTCTTCCCTGTTCCTCCTGGATTGTGGCCAGCACAAGAAACTTTCAGTTTGCCTTGGAGATGCTAAGTGCTGTGGTAGCTTTAGAACAATGTGGGTTTGTGATTGATTTACAGCAGAAGTGACTCTATGTGACTTCTGAAGCTGGGTCATAAAAGGTGATGATGCAGCATGCACCTGGTTCACTGGGACACTGGTTCTGGAAGCCCTGAGCTGCCATGTAAGAAGTTCCAATGCTGCCGTGGCCAATGTGGCTCTGTTAGTTGGGCATCATCCCGTAAACCAAAAGCTTGTGAGTTCGATTTCCGGTCAGGGCACATGCCTATGTTGTGGGTTTGGTCCCTGATCAGGGTGTGTACAAGGGGCAACCGATGGATGTTTCTCTCTCACATCATTGTTTCTCTCCTTCTATCTCTCCCTCCCTTTCCCCCTCTCTAAATCAATAAGCATGTCCTCGGGTGAGGATTAAAAAAAAGTCCAAATGCTCTGAGACCGCCATACCGTGAGGAAGCTTGGCCACATGGAGAGGCCATGTGTAAGCACTCCTGCTGACAGTCCTAGTCTTCAGGTCATCCCGATCCAGGGGCCTCGAGATGCTCCTAGCCCTCAGCTAGACACAAACCCAGCCTAGAGTCTTCCCAGCTCAGTCTCAAGGCACCAGGCTGCAGAGACAAGCCTGCCCCGCCCCCCCAAGCCAGATCTGATTTCACGAGCATAATAAAATTGTTCTTGCTTTAAGCCACTGAATTCTGGGGTAGTTATTACACACAAATAGTAACCGGAACAGTGCTACCAATCTGGAGAAATTACCTTCATTTCTTGCCAGGTTTATTGCAACAGTCTTCTCACAGGGCTCCCTGGTTCCTCCCTTTCCCCTCTGCAGTGTGTTCTTCACAGAGCAGCCAGAGAAGTCCCATAATGCACAGATCAGACCATGTCCCTTCTCTGGTCAGAACCCTCTGTTGGTTTCCAGATGACTCGGAGCAAAAGCCAAATCCTTAAAATGACCCCCAGGTCCTGGGTGATGTGTTTCCTCTGTCGTCCTGTCACTACTCTGTCCTATCTCGTACCCTCTCCCCTTACTGACTCCTCTGCAGCCACGCCGGCCTCCTTGCTGCTCCTCACGCACCTGCACTGCTCTGCCTCAGGACCTTTGCACTTGCTGTGGATGGTGGTGCTCCATTGCCCGGAGCATGCTTCTTCCAGGTGTTGCTGGTTCACTTCCTCATCTTGTTCACATCACTGCTCAGATGTCACCTTCTCAGCGAGGCCTGCCTGGGCTGCCCTGTATAACACCACGACCCCTCCTCCTCACTCTCAAAAAACCACTTACCTTTCTCAATTTTTTATTTTGCCCTGGCTCTTATAACTGCCTAACTGACTATACATTTTGTTGTTGTTGTTGTTGACATTTTTTTTGTTGACTCAGTGTGTTTTTTTTTATTTGTTGACTTTTTCCTACCCCAGAATATCCACTCATAGAGCAGGGGTCACTGTTTATTCTTAAATGTATTCCCAATGCATAAAACTACTCAGTGCTGGTTTGCCGAATGAATGAATGAATGAATGAGCTGCAGGAGCCCAGGCATGGGGCTGCCTGGGTGAGGAAGCAGGTGGGGGTCAGGGAAGGGCAGGAGTGAGGAGGCCGGGTTGAGCCAGCATGGCCAGGGCTGGAGAACATCCCATGGAAATGACAGCTTGCTACACCTCTGGGGAGCCCTGAGGATGGGGGAGCATGAGGGCAAGGCTTTGAAGATACAAACGTGGGGCATCTCCCAGGGCCTCCCCCCTTCCTGGTCTGGTGTGCCTCCGGCCCTGCCAGTAAACAGGATCTCCGGGCAACTGCCTGAGAACTCTGCCCAGCACCCCAGAGGCCTTGGCTTGCTCCTTCCTGCTCTATAAATTGGACCCCTTCAAGCCGTAACATCCTGGACACTGCCGGCGGGGGTGAGGCAGGGCAGATTTGTTTCAGAGAGCTGTGTGCAGCCGTGAGCAGGGCACTGTGCCTCAATTTTCTTGTCAGCAAAATGGGTATGATAGGAGTGTGGACTTCCAGGTGTGGCTGTGAAGTCGAATGCATTAATGGCGTGAAAGTCCTTGGGCAAAGGAGGTAGTCCAGGCACCCGTCGGCAGATAGAGGCACGGGGACCGGATCCCACCTCTGCCACTGAGCTGTCTCTTCGCCTGTAAACTGGGTTGATGTGAGTCACTAACTTCCTAGGGTGGGTTGTTGAGAGATTCAGAAGGCAGAGGACACACTTAGCACCCAGTAACCCTGCTGGAGTTGTTAGCTGTTACGGATGGCAATTATTCTAAAAAGGGTAGAAAATAAAATGTTGTTGAGAAGGGATCTGGGATCCCAGAAGCCTTGTGCACACCCCAGCGGGGGCCGCGGACTGGACACAGCACAACTTCAGCCCTGTGCCTTTTGTGTACATTTTGATTTGGTCACGGGGGCGATCTCTCACGCAGAAGGCCATTCCTCCCATTGCCTCCGGCAAGGCCACACAGGTGAGCACACTGCTTCCCTAAAAGGTGCCACGAGAGTAAATATCTAGTCTTAAAGCCAGTCCGAGTGTGGGAGGGTGGGAAATTCAAATCCTGGCCCCACCAGTTCCTGGCTGTGCAAACTTAGATACGTTACTTCATTGCTCCATGCCTCAGTTTCCTCATTTGAGAAAGAAGTATAACAATAGTACCCACCTCTTAAGGTCACCATAAAAATTGAATTAAAATGAGCCCCCTGCCTGGCAAGCATAGAGCATATCATATGGGACGGTGTTACTATCTTCATTCCCCCAATGGGCAAACTGAGGGTAAGCCAAGAGAAAGGACTTGATCTAAGTTATCAGTTGTGATGTCTATTGGCTCTGAATTGGGATCAGTTTCGTTATACCATTAGAACCCCCAAGCAGTGAACTTATTGTTTGTGAACTATCCCCTTTTATTTTATTTTGTTTTATTTATTTAGAGAGGGGAAGGGAGGGAGAAAGGGAAGGGACAGAAACATCCATGTGTGGTTGCCTCTCACATGCCCCCTGCCAGGGACCTGGCCTGCAACCCAGGCTTGTGCCCTGACTGGGAATTGAACCAGCACCATTTGGTTCACAGGCTGGCACTCAATCCACTGAGCCACACCAGCCAGGGCAGCTATCCCCTTTTATCCCTTACTGACTCTTTTTTTTTTTTAGTTAAGTGGAAGTCCATACCAATAATCTAAGAAAAATAGATAAGGGAAAAACTTCACATTGAGAAATGTCCTCCATGAACTTTTTCCCAGAGAGCTGGGGGAACAATTGGCCCTGGTAGGAAGAGGTCTTGGGTTCCAGTTCGAGATGTACCAAGCAAGGTAGCAGGGAGTCCTTGAAGATTCTTGAGCAGGAGAAGTGTGAACGTAAGGATATGAACCTGGCAGTGTGTATGGGTTGATTCAAATTATTAAGGTCCATACATTGTTGGTGGGGTGTAAATTGGCACAGTCTCTATGGTGGGTGATTGAATTCCACGAACATTAAGATACATTTGTAGAGCCCCTACTAAATGCCAGGTGCTTTGGAGGTGCTGAGAATTTGCAGCAAACAAGTCCAGCCCAGTCCCTTTGCCCTGAGCTTATGATCTGGAGACGAGATACACAATCAACAAATATTCAACTTGGTACCCTGCATGTTGGGGGAAGGAAGGTTACAAAGAAACCAAAGTAGGGGAAGAAGTAGAGCCTGAGTGGGGAGGGGTGGTGCTTGATTTGAGGCCCAGATGAAGCAAGGACAAGCCATGGAAACACGTCGGGAGGGAGCACTTTGGGTAGAGGGAAGGTTAGGTGTAAAGGCCCTGAGACTGGAGTGTGCTTGTGGCTCCACTCCTGCCCGGAGCCCAGGGAGGGACAGAGAAGGGGAGGGCTTCAGAGACATTGCAAGAACGTTTCTGTCTGAATAATATGGGAGATCCTCATGGGCTTTAGCAGAGGAAGGACAGAGTCTGACTTAGGTTTAAGGGGATCCGTCGGGCTGCACGGGGAGAAGGGACTGTGGGGGCCAGGGCAGAAGCTGGGGGCCCAGGGAGAAGGGTGGCTTGTTTCAGGGGGTGGGTGGGTAGAGGTGGTGAGAGTGCTCAGATTCTGGATCTGTTGTGAAGAGATGGAACTCAGGGCTTATTGAAAGGTTGACAATATCTGTCCAACTTGCCAGCGCACGTTCTATTTGACCTGGTACATCTGCTTCCGGGACTTAGTCTACATTTATACTTGTGCATGGGTGAAGTGACCCACATACAAGAATGTTTACTGCCGTGCCAAAGGAGAAATGAACAGGCTGGCTAGAGCCAAGTGTGAGTGGGGATGTGGAAATAGTGCTGGGGAGTGAGGATTGGAGCCGCCATCTGGAGAGCAAGCTGTCAAGTTAAAAATATATTATATATCAGAGTGTATAAAATATGGCCGCCAGTTCTTTGGCATTCTTTCCACTGAGAGGTGAGTCTGTGCACCCACTCTCTGAATCTAGGCCGACTCAGGACTGCTTTGACAAATGACTAGGGCAGAAACAATCCTGGGTCAGCTTCTAAGCCCAGGTCTTAAAAGACTAGCAGATTCCACTTCCCCTTTCTTGGAATGATTGCTTGGGAGAAGCTAGCCAGGAAACAAGTTCAACCATCCTGAGACGGCCATGCTGTGAGGAAGTCCGGTTAGCCATGGTGGGGAGGGTGTCCTCTAGGATGAGATGCTGTGTGTGGGGTGGGGAGTGGTTGAGGGGAGGCCCAAGTGCATCAAGGCTGCGGGCCTGAGTAAAGAAACCAGCCATCTTGGAAGGGAACCTCCAGCCTTAGCTGCCTCAGCTGACACCACACGGTTCAGAGATGAGCCACCTAGTTGAGTCCTTCTTGAAACCCTGGCCCTACAAAATCACAAACAAAGTGGTTGTTTTAAGCCTCTAACTTGAGGGTAATTTATTGTGGTGCAAAAGGTAACCAGAATACACGCAGCCTATGACCCAGCGATTGTGCTGCTCTTTGTGCAGACAAAATTCTCAGGGAGCCCAGACTAGGACACAGCAGTGCTGTTGTGGTGGCAGAGACCAGAGACTTAGAGACCAGCCAGGTGGCCACGACCTGGTTAGGAGAGAGGAAAACGAGGTGGGTGCAAACCTAGGAGTTCTAGCAGGCACGGGTTGAACCACAACCCGGATGCACATCAAACAGGAAATGAGCACTAGAGCAAAAATAGATTTCAAAGGCACACACAGAAAGCAACATTACCTACCCAATCATATTGTGGTCCCCAGGAAGGCTAACACCTCGGGGAACACACACGGAACCCATCAGAGTGGGTCCACAGAGGTGCCTGAAATGGGAAGGGGAAAGGAAATCAGAGGAAATAGAGGAAAATCAAACACAGGGGGTGTGGGGGTGTGTCGGGGTCAACAATGATGATCTGCCACGAACTAGGAGTTGTTGTTGTTGTTTTTTACTGAACTCTCTACATTGGAAGTTCAAACAGTAACAAAAGGAAATAAGATAAATGTCTCTAAATAGGGGCTTGGGTAAATCCGTCACAGCACATCCGCTTGAGGGAGTACTATGAAGCCATGAAAAGGAATGGAGAAGCTTGCCAGGCACGACTATGGCAGACTCTCCGAAGTGATGGGTAAGAGGGAAAATGGTGTCGAAATGTATGTAAAATCAAAGTGTACTATTGCATACAGGTTTGTAGAGGAAACCAACACAGGTGGATGCTTTTGGGGAAATGAGCCCGGTATCAAGGGACAGGGGTGAAGGGAAGACTTCAGAAGAGTGGTTGCCCAACAGCGGTGTTCAGAGAAGGAACTGCCACCAATATTGGGACCTCCTCCAGGCCAGGCTAATGGCAGGTGCTGGGACTCAGAGGGGCAGTGGAGCCCACCCTGCCTAGCTCAAGGTCCTGACTCTGCCCCACCCGTGATGGAACCTCGGCCGATAAGGCCTTGAGTGATTTGGGCACTGCCCACTCCTCTGCCTTCCGCTGCTCCCCCCATTCATCACTGCTCACCCTTCCCACTCCCCATCTCCTGCTGGGCTTTTAAACACATAAGGAAATCTAGAGAACAGTATAATAAAACTCCATGTTCTCACCACCCGGTTTAAGAAACAAAACTTTTCAAATCCAACTGAGGGTGTAGTGGTTTTAAAATATGTCCACAGATTCTTTCACACTCCTTTCTTTGAAAGGTAGCGTCTGTTTCCCTGCACCTTTGAGTGTGGGCTGGGGGCTCAGTGACTCACCCACTTCTGATGAAGAGACTGCGGCGGAGGTGATGTTTGAGGCCAGGTCGGAAAAAGGATACAGCTTCGGCCCAGAAGTCTGTCTGTCACTGCTCTCATTCGGAATCCAGTCACCACGTGATGGAATCCAGGTCACAGGCAGGGCCCCACCTCCAGCCGTGTCAGGCCTTCAGGTGTCTGCAGCTCCAGCTGACCTCCGGCCTCCTGGGGACCAGAACCACCACCCAGCTACACCATGCCCAAATCCCTGATCCTGAAAAGTGATGAGATACAGCACATAGCTTGTTGCATTCACACACGTGTTGTGGGGTCACTTGTTACAGAGGACAGAGAGCTATTACAGAGGTCCCTGGGACCCCTTCATAACAATTCCGCTGCCCACGCTGAAGAAACCGCTGTCCTGATATTTATTATTCCCATGATTTTTTAAAAGATTTTAAAAAATCTTGAAGGCAGGGAGACGGAGGAGAGAAACATCAGTGTGTGAGAGATATATCTAACAGTTGCCTCTCACACACCCCCAACTGGGGACCCGGCCTGCAACTCAGGCATGTGCCTTGACTGGGAATCGAACCAGCGACCTTTCAGTTCACAGGCAGGCACTCAATCCATTAAGCCACATCAGCCAGGGCCCTATGAATGTTTTAACTTTTACTACACATGTATGGATCCTGGTACAATACATAGGACTGTATTTCATTCTTAAAAGTATAGAGAAGTTCCCATGAGATAATACACATGTTTGTATTTATACACATGCACCCTATTTTACTTGCCTTTTTGCTTTTGCAGTGTGCTTTGGAGATCTGTCCATGTTGAGGCATGCAGCCGCAGTTCTTTTTCACCGCTGTATGATATTCCATTGTGGTGATGTGCCACAGTGCACTACCAAGGACTCCACGTTGACGAACATTCGGGTCAGTGTTGGTAACATCTACTCACCCTTTATTCTTTTTCACGTGACAAAGAATTTTTGAAGTCTCAGCTATAAAGTCACATCACTGGCCGGCCCTCCCTTCTATCTCACAGGCTTTCTGTCCTTAATGGTCCCCTAAAGCTGGTCTCTGTTGGCGCTCCCTCCCTTTTTCCCTCCAGCACCTGCCATGGGGTGTCAATATTTAGTTATCTGTTTCTTTCCTTGGGCTGGAGAATAAGCTCCATGAGGGCATGGGTAGTAGTGGTTTTCTCCCCGTCTCTGCCCCCACCCCAGGACACCCAGCAGAGGGCCTGGAACGCAGTAGGCCCTCAACAATTTTTCTCTGTTAGGAATGGCTGACAATAGCTTCCTTACTCTGGCCTCAGTTTTCCCATCCGCATGGTACAAACTTTAGACCAATTTTGGGGTGACTTCATTTAGATTCAGCTTGAGAGGGATCTGATAAGGTATAGAGGAGAAGGCCTTCAATTTGTCCTTAACATCTTGGGGACCATTTTCGATTTGCACATCAAGAGAGGTCACCTCCTGATTTGAGAACCTTTGCCTGTCCACCAATGAGGAAACTGAGGCCCACAGTTGGGGAGAGGCTGGTCCCCATACTTAGGAGGCCAAGCAGACCTGGAAACCAGCCTGAGACCCTGCACAGGGGAGTGGAGGGCAGATCTCAGCCCTGGGGAACCAGGCCTTCCCGGGGCCTGCCCCAACACGATGCCAGGCCCAGGCTCATGGCTCTGTTCCCAGCCCGGCTTCTTCCCAGGCGGCTGCCCCCCGACCTGGGTCTTCGTCTTCACTCTCGTCAGGGACTTCCCTGCAGCTTCCTGCTGGGCCTGGCCTTGGGAGCCCCATTGATCCTCTGACAGCCCAAGACAGATCGTTGGGGACTGTGTATTCAGGTGCAGGCCAAGCACATGGAGGCCAGATGAGAATGGGGTGGCGGGGTGAGGGGCCCACTTGGGTGGGGGATAGAGAGCTGAGGAGGGTGAGGGTAGAGGATCCCACAGACACCTGCCTCCTCTCCCCTTTCCCTGCCATTCCCGCCCTCCTTGGAGCTTCTGCTTCCCCAGCTTCTTCTTGTGGGGGTGGGGCTCACCCCGTCCTCTCCCTTCTCCCTGGCCTGGGCGGCCCCTGGGTGTAGCAGAGAGAAGTTGGGGTAAGGAGTAAGCCCTGCTTGGTGGTTTGAGTGCAGCCTGATCCTCCTGTGAGGGTCAGGTGGATGATAGCTCCTCCTGAGCCTCAGTTTCCTGGGGACAATGAAAAAGGATCATGCTTTGCATGGGTCCAGCAGGCAGTGAGGCATGCCCGTAAATGTCTCCATGGCCTCTTAAAACTCCATGGCTAGATCCCTCTCTGGTTATGGAAGCCCCCTGCTGTTTTCTGCAACTTATCCCCCCCCCCCCCAGAAGCAACTGGGGTTGAACCGTTTGGTTACCGGATTCCTGGAACAAGCAGGCACTTGGGGCTGCTGAGTAGTCTGCTAGCAGCAGCCTGGGAGCTGCCCCCGGGCCTCAGGTGATGGGTGCTCACTCCCTCTCGGGGTGGCCCTCGGCTCTGCCTGTCTGTGAGTTCTCCCTTCCCCATCCAGAAATCTGTTCCCTGAGGTTTCTGCAGGGCAGTGTGTTCCCCACAATGGAGGGGTCTGCCTAGGTGCCCTGTGACTGCCCCCCAAAGGCCTTTAGATGGCACGTGCATCTCCAGCGGGTACTTGAGCATTGCGTGGTGTGCGTAGTGTGCAAGGGGGTAGGGGGTAGGGAGGCATAGGCTCAGCAGGGGAGGCAGGCAGGGTGGAAGTCTACTAAGGAAGAGGGATGGGGGTAGAAGAATGGGGCTCAGTGAGGGAAGAGGGGGCTCAAAGGGGAGGTGAGTGCCAGAGGGAACAAGGATTCAGTGAGATAGACAGACTTGGTGAGGGTGGCAGTGTCTCAGAGAGCCTGGGGGCAGAGGGAGCTGGGGGAACAGGGAGAGGATGGGTTTCGGGTGGGGGTGGGTGCAGACTCAGACCAGGGGGTGAAGGCTCAGATGGGGGTGAGGGGCAGAGGGGAGGGTCAATTTGGGGAGCGGTGGCACACGGAGGCCACAGCAGCCCAGGGAGGGAGACGGCTGTGCCTGTGGAGGTGGCAGCACAACAAAGCCCCAGGAGCAGCCTGGACCCCTGTAGCTCCTTCTCAGCTGACAGACCCCAAGCTAATTATCATTAATGAGCAGCTGGGCCCAGTTTCCTGGGATTTGTATTGGCAGCGACAATCAGCACGTCAGCACCTCTGTGGAGGGCAGCAGGCGCTAGCCTTTCAGGGGGTGGCAATTCAGGGAGCCATGGGCCTGAGAAGGTGCAGTTTTGCCTTCCCTGCAGATTAGGAGATCATTGGAGGGCAATCTCCACTGGAGCAACGGGCAGGCATCAATTATCCATCCTAGGCCAGGGCCAGGGGAGAGGGCCCTGGGGAGGAGACAGGGGTTGTGGCCCTTAAAAACCCTAGGATTGCAGCCCCTTCAATCTCGGCTAGCTGCCCATTGCAGCGACAATGGAATAGGCCAGAGAGGGGTAGTGTGTTGCTCAAGGTCACACAGTACTGACAGAAAGACTTGTTGAACCTGTCTGCGCCAGACGCTGTCCAAAGTGCTTTACTAAATCCTCACCACCAACCCCACGTGGTGACGACTATTATTAACCCCATTTTACAGATAAAGAGACAAAGGCACAGAGAGGTCAACAGCCAGGAAGTCCCACAGCTGGGATGTGAACCCAGTCACCCTGGCGGCCCCTGCAGGGTAGTAGTGCTAAGGAGCTCTCAGACCCGGGCTTCCCCTGGCCACAGGGGCTGACAGTGCCCCTCTCCCCCCACTCCCCTCTCTGCAGGGATGCCGGTTTGTTTGGTGCCCCCGGCAGGGTTGGGAGGTGAGACTTAAGTATAAATAAATAAATAGGGAGCAGATGGTGGTGGTGGTGGTGGTGGTGGTGGGACAGGGAGGGGCAGGGCCAGGGCCTCCTACTTCTCCCTGGGAAAACATTGCTGGCTGGAGCAAATGGATTCCAGACTCGGGGCCTAGGAGCTGCCTCCCCAGGCCTGCTCTGCTGTCTGCTGGTCTGGACGCGGCCCAGCCCTTGGAGACGTGGTGCGCTGGGGCCCGGAGTCCTAGGTTCTGCCCGTCTCTCATTTCCTTCTCTTCTTCCCGTGCAGCCTTGAGCAAGTGACTTTACCTCTCTGTGCCTCCATTGCCCCACCCGTGGAATGAGAGGAAAAAGGGGGAGTGGAAGGAGGTGGTCAAGGGCCGCCTCCTCAAGGAAGCCTTCCCTCGGGGCTCCAGGCAGCCTTTGTTGGAGAACAGCTTCCAATGGAGGAGGACATGGGCCTTTGTGTCTTTCATGTCACAGCAACCCATTCAACAGAGATCTGTTCAGAGTCTGCCCTGTGCCGGGCACTGTGCCACCCTCCAGGCTGGCACAGTAACCAGAGTGCATTTTTGTCGTGCCAGCAGTGGCCCAGAGTGACTACTAGTGAACATGTGTCACGTGAGTGCATGGACGGGGAGGTGGATGTTAGAGGAAATGAGGTGTTGTCATGTGGAACCTGCGCCACTGGAGCGAGGGGGGAGGAGACAAAAGATAATGCGAGTGAATAGCGACAAGGAACAGGCAGCCCTCTGTACTCATGGGTCCTGCATCCACAGATCCAACCAAATGCAGATTTTAGAAACGTCCAACCCTGGCTGCTGTGGCTCAGTGGATTGAGTGCTGGGCTGCGAACCAAAGGGTCGCTAGTTCGATTCCCAGTCAGGGCACATGCCTGGGTTGCAGACCAGGTGCCCAGTAGGGGGCGTGCGAGAGGCAACCACACATTGATGTTTCTCTCCCTCTCTTTCTCCCTCCCTTCCACTCTAAAAATCAATAAATAAAATCTTAAAAGAAAAACTTCCAGAAAGTTGATCCCTAAACAATACAGTATAAGAACTATTTATATAGCATTTACATTGTATTAGGTGTCGTAAATAATCCAGAGATGATTGAAAGTATATGGGAGGGTATATGTAGGTTTTATACAAATACTACGCTATTTTATTTAAAGGACTTGAGCATCGGAGGATTTGGGTATCCTCGGGGGTCCTGGAACCAATTGTGGATACTGAGGGAGGACTGTATTAAACAACAATAAATCCAAAGTGAGAAAGTCATTGTTTTTTCAACATCTCCCAGACCTTCTGATAGGTCAAGCAGAAAGTCCTCAAGGATGCCCATAATTCCTTTCTAATACCTGTGGGTTTCTCTCTCTCTTTCCCCTTTAAAAACATGTATTTTTCAATTACAGTTTACATTCAATATTATTTTGGATTAGTTTCAGGTGTACAGCATAGTAGTTAGACAATCCTATGCTTTACAAAGTGCTCCCCCCAATATTGAATCAATTTCCTTTTTTAAACAATTGAATTTATTGGGCTGACGTTTGTTTTGCAAAAGCACACAGGTTTCAAGCGTACAACTCAAGAAAACATCATCTGCGCACGGCATCGTGTGCCCGTCGCCCCAAAGTCTCTTTTCATCCCCATTTTTGCCCTCTTGGCCCACCACCTCCACCTACCCCCACCCGCTTTCCCGCTGGCTGTCACCACACTGCTGTCTGTCTATGTGATGTGTATATATGCTTTTTGGCTAGTCCCTTCTTCCATCCAGTCCCCAAGCCCCCTTCCCTCTGACGGCTGTCAGTCTGTTTCATGTGTCCACGCCTCTGTGTCTATTTTGTTTGTCAGCTTATGTTGTTAGATTCCACATATAAGTGAGATCATATGGTATCTGTCTTCCTCTGACTGGCTTATTTCACTTAGCACAATACTCTCTAGGTCATCCACGTTGTCACAAAAGGTAAGATTTCCCTTTTTACAGCTGTGTAGTATTCCACTGTGTAAACATACCACAGTTTCTTTTATCCACTCATCTAGTGATGGGCACTGATCTGAAGAGAGCTGGTCTTGGGCTCAGAGCTTCTACAGAAAATGATGTCCAGCTCAGATTTGAGGATGTTATTTTCTTTCTACCTTATTCATGTTGGTCGGTTACTTTTTAGTTGTGGTAAGGAATTCTGATTTTTCATGTATGTTTAGACATTGCTGGTGGGTGGCAAACTGGTCTTGGAGAAACTCCGGAGGTGAGTTTGGCACTTTCTGATATAGTGGTTGCTGGCACCAGGGAGGCAACGGGGACCCGACTGAAAAGGGGCGCAAGAAAACTCGTGGCGGTGACGGGATGCTCTGTGTGTTCACTGAGGTGGTGGTTACGTGGGTGTGTATGTTTGTGAACATACATTGCACTGTACACTTTCAGTAGGCGCACTTTATTATACGTAAATGAAACTTCAATAAAGTCCATGTAAAAACATGCATTTAAGCCAGCCTCTCAAGCACATATGTAATGTGTGCTTCAGATATTAAGTCCAGAGGCCGTGTGGGTGTGACTGAAATCATAGCTTGTACACAACGTGGTAAATTTGGGGAACACTGAGTCCGTACATAAACGGATAGATAGGAGGCAGAATGAATGAATGAATGAATGAGTAAATGAACAAGTCAATGCATATCTACCCCATCTATGGTAATGAGTCCATTCTGCACAGCTCCAACACATTGGGTGGCCCTGATCGAAGGTTGTCTCAGCTTCCATGACACCTGTGATGGGGTCTTCACCACCCATGACATAGTCTTGCCTGCTGTCTGATCTCTAGGACTGTGCGAAAGACTTTTCCTCATATTAAGCTGATCTTCCTGGTGACCCCCTGCCCTCTGCAGCTCCGCAGGCACATCTGCTTCCCCACCTGGGGACAGCCTAAATGCTGCCTCTCCAAGTCTGCTCTTCTGTGGGCTCTTCTCCCCAGATGCTTAGCGGCTCTGTCCACCAGGTTCTACTTACACAGGCCTCACACCATGGTGAGGCAGCAGGACAAAGAACAAGTGCACAGACCAGTAAGTGGTGCAGTTACAAGGCATGAAGGAGAAAACAGGGTAAGAATAACAGGAAGACCATGGGAGGGATGAAGAAGCAGGAGAAGCCTAAGGAGCTGACATTGAGCTGAGTCCTGAAGGATGTGGAGGAAGGGCATTCTAGCAGAGGCAAGAGCAAGTGCAAAGGCCCTGAGGTCAGAAAGCATTTGAGAACCGGGAGGCAGCTAGCCTGGCTAGAGTGGGATGAGCTGGGAAAGAGCAGGCCATGCGGGGCATTGATGATGAGGAGCCTGGCATTGCTTTCTGTAAAAAAAAGCTATTATTATTATTTATTTTTAATCCTTGCCCAAGAATATATTTATTGATTTTAGAGAGAGAGGAAGGAAGAGAGAGTGAGAGAGGAAAACATCGATGTGAGCGAAAACGTCAATTGGCTGCCTCCCATACACACCCTGACTGGAGATTGAACCCGCAACCTAGGTATGTGCCCTGACCAGGGATCGAACCCCCAACCTTTTCAGTCTACAGGATGGCACCCCAACCAACTGAACCACCCGGCCAGGGCTGGAATTATTTCCTAAATTTGATCCTTAAACACTTTTAAGCAAGGGATGATATGATATAACTTAAATTTTAGTAGAAACTCAGTAAATACTTAACAGAATTAAAGTGAATTCAAGGCCCTTCTTGTTCCAATAGTTTGGGATGTCCCAAGTGAAAGTGACAGGCTTGACCGGGCTTGCATCTTGGTTCTGCCTCGTCCCTGCTGTGTGACTGTGGGCCAGGGATTCCATCTCCCTGAGCCTTGTTTTCCTCATCTGCCGAGTGGGGGTAAGAACCTCATGGGGTTGTTGTAAGGATCAAATGACTTTATGTTTGGCAAGCATTTAAATACTATCATAAGTGCTTCGTGTTTGTTAAATACAATATAGAAGGGTGAGGATGCAGAGAACAAAATGGTTCCTGACCCCTGCAAGGAGAGAGTCCTGAGCTGGCGGGGATGGGCTCCTCAAACATTCACTAAATACAAGGAGAGAGCCCCGTCAGCCAGCCCAGGAGGACATGCAGAGCAGGGTCATGCTCACATTGTCTATATTGTGGGCGACATTTATTTGTGTCACATGCTACCAGTTTTCCACTTTGGCTGCCTATCTCGTTTCCTTAAAAAACACTTAATTTCGGTAAAACAAAAGCAGATTTAATGATTCAAAACCCATGGTCCCTGAAGTTGATACCAAGCCCTCCTGCCCCCAAAAGAGGCCCAAATTGTGAAGGAGGTGCCTGATGGGATTTTTAGAAACTTTTTCTAAACTTACTCCCTCATTGTGCTCTTGGGGAACTGGGGCCCTGCTGTGAAGGTTCTGGTGGACTCCCAAATCTGTCATCTGTCATCTCTATCATCTCTCAGATCCAGTTCCATCGCTGGAAAATTTTGGGGCTCCCTCTTCAAATTATATCTGGGTTCTGATCACTTCTCACCACCTTGGCCCAATCCTGGGGCCCCAGTGACAGCAACAGTGTCCCCCTTCATTCCCTTCCTATCCCTCTCTACTCAGCAGCCTCACATGTCTCCTAGGTCACTTGGAGGAAGAGGCAAAGTCCTCACCACCTACGAGGTCCCTGCCAAGTTGATGATGCCCATCTCTCCTGCCTTGTCACCTGCCAGCCCCAGCCCTTGTCCCACCCAGCCTGCCCCACCACGCTGGCCTCTTCGCTGTTTCTTGGACACTCCAAGCAGGCTCCCACCTCAGGGCTCTTACATGTGCTGTTCCTTCTGCTTGAAACACACTTCCTTCTGAAATCCACAGGATGCCTTTCCTCTCTGTGGAGGCCAATGCTCCCTCCTCAGGGAGGTCCAACCATCTTAACGAAGTTGATATTTCCTAGGACATTCTTTCTCTTTTGCCTGCTCTTCCTTCGTAGCACTTGTCATGGGATATTGCATTTTACACTTTATTCATACTTCGTGCGTGTGTTCCTTGCCTGTTTCCCCTGAGAAGAAGACGGGAGTTTTCATCTGCTCTGTACCCTGGTGGCCCCAGCACTGGTACAGCGCTCAGAACCCAGTAGACGCCTGGTGCCAGTTTGCAGAGTGAACATCTAGGGAGGTGTGTGAAGGGTGGGAGGGGGCAGACACTCCTGCCCAGTCCTCTCTGTGGCCCCTGGGCCCCCTCTCTGGGCATGGCTTCTCTCTCCTCCTGCCCTCACCCCATTAACCCTCATGGGCACAACGGGCTCGTGAAGCTTGTCTCTCGGGGAGAGGTTTCCAGCTGTGAGCAGACCCCCCTCCTCCTCTATCCTGCCCTACAGGCCTGATGGGAGCCATGGCCACAGAGCCCTGCTGTCCATGGGGAGTTCTCAACAGACCAGGGCCCTGGGGCAGACCCACCGCTGGGTGTCACCTGCTCCTGGTCCCTGCATCCTCATCCGGAAAGACCTAAGACTAATGGGGGAGACCAGCCCTTGGGAAGTTACTATGCTTGTCTCTACTTACAGACGCAGAAACCAAGGCTCGGAGAGGTGAATTTGTCTCCAGGACAACTGGAGACACAGTTCCCTCCTCTGTAAAATGAGGACAATGACCCTTCCCTCCTAAGGAGGTCAAGAGGATTAAATGGGTTAAATAAAATCTTTAATAAGCCCTTAGTAGGGCCTGGCACACAGCAGGTGCTCAGGAAATGTTGGTTACTATAGTTGTTGTTCCCAGAGGTGAGCTTACTTACCCAGGTCCCACAGCTAGTAGGGGCAAAGTCAAGATTCAAACCCAGCTCTGGCCTAAAGTACTTAACTCCCCGCGCCCCCCACTTCTACAAAGTAACAATCATAGTACTGACAATGACAACAACGGCGACAGGAACAGTAACAGCGCCATCAACAACAGTATTTTCCACCCCATTTGGCAGCGCCCGGGGTTGGCACGAGGTTATCAGGGGCAGCACCCGCCCCGCGCGCACAGCCAGGATCCCTCCGGCCCTCTGGCTGCCTCCGCAGGGGCAGGTGGGCGGCCCGCACCGCCTCCTGTTGGGGCGCCCCCAATCTCGCCGCCTAGGGGGCCAAGCGGGGATGTGGGGGGTGCAGAGAGCCCCCGGGGGAGGCGAGCGTGGCTCGGGGCTGTGGAAGGAGCTCGCGGCCTGGAAGACATTACACGGCTGTCGGCCGGGGGGCGTCGCTCGGAGTTCCGGAGGGGGTCCCGGCGGCGGACGCGCCTGGTGAGGGGACGGCCCCGCCACAAAGCGCGCTTTGTTCTGCGCTCCCCCCGGGAGCTGGAACCAATGGATTGGCGGCAGCTGAGGTCATCTGTCAGGCAGAGCCGGGGGTCAGGCCCGCGGAAGGGGCCGCGAGGGCGGGCGGGGCGGATGAGCCGGCGGGGTCGGTGTGTGCGGGCCCATTAGCCTGGCTGCTCTCTCCAGGGGCTCTGCGGCAGGTCGCTGCTCCTCCAGAGGCCTCATTTTATCCATCTGTCCCCGAGGAAAGGTCATCTCTGTCCTGTCCACCTCTCGAGACTACTGTGTCAAGGACAGAAGGGACGACGGTGGCGGCGGTGGTGAGAGAGGCTGTGTATTGAGTGCTCCACACGCTCCTGTTCTGTGGACGCGCTGCTGTCGGGGTTGGAACCCCCAGCTGGCAGTAAACGTGGCTGGTAGCGCACAGAACCTGTGCCTGCCTGGTCCAGGGGGGTCAGAGCCTCTTCCTGGTTCCCTGCTTTGACCCTGGAGGCCAGATTGGTCCGCCTTTTGCCAGAGCTGCTCGGTGGAGCTGTCAAACCTGAGTCCTGGGACCCCTTGAACCCCCGAGTCCTGGGACACCCATCTGGGTGGGGGGTCTGTTCCAGCGCAGAGGAGGCCCAGGACCCCTTCCCCTGTTGCCCACCTAGATGTTTTTTCTGACTAGAGGTACATCCGGGTCTGAATACTTTCCTCCACCTCCCATAACACTAGATCCCATTCATTCCTTCATTCACACCCCCCAGCCTGTGCCTCTGTGTTTCCATCCATGTCATGAGACGATTAGGCTTCTAAATACTCCACGCAGGGTCCTCTGCGTGAGGGGGCGAGGCAATCAAGTCCAGGGAGTCCCAGCAATTGTCCAAAATATTTGTGTGTGTGTATTTCTGGAGAAAGGGCTTATGGCTTTCTTAGGATCCTCAGCTGTCTTCATGACCCAAAAACGGTTAAGAAGAAGCACTGGTTGGGTGTAGAGAAGGCAAGAAGCCCCCCAAACTCTGCCACTCTGGACAACAACGCACCAGTACCTTAGAAGTTGCAAACTGAACCCTGGCTGGTGTGGCTCAGAGGATTGAGTGCCGGCCTGCAAACCAAATGGTCGCTAGTTGGATTCCCAGTCAGGACACATGGCTGGGTTGTGGGCCAGGTCCCCAGTAGGGGGCACGTGAGAGGCAACCACACAGTAATGTTCCTCTCCCTCTCTTTCTCCCTCCCTTCCCCTCTCTCTGAAAATAAATAAATAAAATCTTAAAAAAAAAGTTACAAATTGAGCTATGTATTTGGCCAGGCTGTCTAATCCTAGGTGCACAGTTCAGAGAACAAAGAGAGTGATGGGGGAAGGTGTTCACAGCAGCAAAATGACCGTAAGCCCTCAAATGTCCATCAGCAGGAGAAAGGCTAATGAATGGTTACATTCAGGCCACGGAACACCACGCAGCAATGAAAAGAAGCAGCTCAACCTGCATGGAACTCATTCATTCAGCAGCTATTCACCGGGCACTTACTATGTACCATTCATTGTTGTGGGCACCAGGCCTGCAGTGACAAACAGGACAGACCAAGTCCTGTCTCAAGAAGTCCCATGTTAGTGGGTGAGGGAGCCGTCAGAGACACAGAAGATGATTTCATGGAGTGTGATGATGGCCAGGAAGGAAGTCTAACTGCGTGAGGTGCTAGACTGATGGGGATGGGGCTGTTTCAGACAGTGGTCAGGGGAGGCCACCCTGAGGAAGTGGCCGGAGTGAGAGAGCCTTTGGGAGAACAGGCACTAATGAGGTAGAGGGCGAGGGCGCGTTGGCAGGGGAGAAATGCAATCTTCAAAATAAAGTATGAAAGAAAAGAATTCTTTACTCACACGCACTAACACTACTAGAAAAAGTTCTGGAAGGAGATATGCCAAATGAATGAAGGGCATTGTCCCAACCAGGGAGGCAAAGGGACAACCAAGACTAGGACACATGGTGGACTTCAGCTTGCTTCTAATATTTTAATTTTAAATATTTAATCACGTAGCATTTTAATATCGTAATGTTTGAAAGGTGAGTATACTCACATATAACTTGTGACATTCAAAGAGTGTTTAAATCTACCACAGCGAAGAGGGTTGGTTCCCAGGCAGTGAGGGGACGAAGAAGTCCCTACACATTGCCTTTCACTGGACCCAAGCTCCTGGGACGGTGGTTTGTCTGGGGAGGGGACACACCATTGGATCAGGGGAGCCGGTAAGAGACATGTGGCTCAGCCTAGAGGATCGGGATGCTTTTTGGAGGAAGTGCCATCATTCCTGAGGCCAAGACTGGCTGGCTCAGCACCCCCAGACCACAAGACAGGCCTGGAGAAGTCATGGTGTGTCCACCAACACAGTGCAAGAGTAGTTAGAATACGGAGAGCCTGAAACTATAAACTCCCAGCTCAGTCTTCTCAGGCCCCGACTCCCTGCTTCTCTGGGTAACTGATGGGTCTTCCCTCAGCCCACCCCATTCCCACAGCCCCGTGGGCTGGAGGCCCAGCCCGGCTCCAGGAGGCCGGGAAGCATTGCCACCTTCTGGCTGAAGAGGGAAATGCAGCTCTCAGCCTCCACTGAGAGCAACTAGGTTTCACCCTTCAAAACCCACCTCGTCTTCCTTACTCACGACCAACACCTTCCAGGCCAAGTCTTTTCTGTACTCCCCATACAGTGTCTAGCAGGGCCCCTAGTGTTGCCTGCTTGAGTCTTATCTGCAAGAAGAAAAAACCCTTTTAGGAAGGGGCAACCATTGTGTCACTAGCCAATCGGTGCAGGAGGTCATTACTGGTGCAGGGTGAGCCGGTGGCACCTCCTGACATCATGGTCTACAAACCATGTCCTTAGGTTCCTGACCCTTGGGGATAGACAGTCCATTCGACAGCCTGGAAAACCCCCCAGGGAGGGGCTTGTCCAGTGTCACAGTGGAATGTGTACGAGCTGGCCCTAGAACACAGATCTGCTGGGAGCCAGCCTAACGAGGGTGCAGGGGGGCGCTGCGTAAGTCCCAGCGTACGGTCCCTGGCCAGCAGCAGCAACAGTGCCTGGGAACCTGTTAGAAAAGCAAATTCTCTTCCCTCACTGGTGTGGCTCACAGTTGGCTGGGCGTTGTCCCGCAAAGCTAAAGGTCCCTGGTTTGATTCTGTGTTATGGCACGTCTTGGGGGTCGGAGGGTATACGAGAGGCAACTGATCAAAGTTTCTCTCCATCTCTTTCTGCACCCCTTACCCTCTCTCTAAAACTAAATAAATACAATCTTTCTTTTAAAGCAAGTTCTCAGGTCCCACCCAGACCTACTGAACTAGAAACTGGGGGTGGGGCCCAGCCGTCTGTTTTAAGAAGCCAGTCTGAGAGCCTGAACCACTGGTCTAAAGCAATCACACCCCTTTTTTTTTTTTACTAAATAAACTTTTATTTCGGAATGATTTTCAATTTCCAGAAAAGTGGCTGAGATAGTACAGAGAATTCCCAGCCTACCCCCACGTCAACATCTCACATGAAACTAAGTTGTCAAAGCTGAGGCTGTCATTTGTTATTGTCAACTAAAATCCAGGCTTATTCAAAGTTCCAGTTTTTCCACTAATGTCCTTTTTGGTTCTAAGGATCCAATCCAGGATATCACACTGCATTTAGGACTATATTCCTTTTAAATTCTACTGGTCACCTCAGTCATCTTTCCTGGGGACAGAGAGTGGGTGGAAGAACTACTGTCTTCATTACTGAGCTGTGGAGACCGAGGCTGGAAAACGCCAAGTGACCGAGATCCTTTAGCAGGGCAGGGCAAACAAGGCCTGCCTCTCTCTGTGCATTTCCTCTAAGTCTTCCCTTCCCCCCAGAATGCTTGGGTCCTTTGGAATGTCCCACCTGACTTACCCCATCTCACCAGTGCAGATAACGAGATGGGCCTCCTAGAGTGGGCCCAGCCCTGGGAGAAACCCACCCCCTGCCCAATCAACTCCTCCCCTAGATTTGAGGTAGGAATGCCTAGTGGCTTCAGCCTGGGCAGAGAGAAGCCCTGTGCCAGAGAGAGAGAGAGAAACCTTGCTATTTGCCCATGTAGATAATTCATGAAAGATGAAAAATGCCACATTATTTTCAGTTTGTTGAAGAGGAACAGTCTGTTTCCCCACCCTTTGCATCTGGGCCAGTCTTATGATGTGTTCTGACCGAAAGAGCTTAGCAGAAGTGACGCTGTACCAATTCTTAGAACTCAAGAAGCTCGCAGCTTCTCCTCTCATCTTCTTGGAACCCTGAGGCCATCATGTGATCATGCTGGAGCTAGCCTGCTGGAGAAGCCACACGGAGAACTAGTCTCCCAGCCAACAGCCCGCCAACTGCCAGACAAGTGAGTTAGAACATCCTGGATGCATCTGAGGTGACAGCTGATGGCATGCAGTCCCAGGAGTCCACCTTAGGTGACATCAGAACTGCCCAGATGAACCCAGTCCAAACTGGCAACCCACAGAATTGTGGGCAAATAAATGACTTGTTTGTAGCTGCTAAGTTTGGGGATGGTATGTTACACAGCAAAGGCTAACTGATAACAATTACTCACTTCCTTCTCAGTAGTGGGAGTCCAATTTTGTTTCAGGAGGCAGTGTGCCAGTCCCAGGAGCTGGGATGTGATTGGTCCACTCAACTGTGACAATTCTGTTCCCTGCTGTCTCAGCTTTCTTTGCATCTAGGGGAGACAATGGTAGCTGGTTTGGGCCAAGGAGACCTAAGAGGAAATATGCAGGGGAGAGAGCAGGAAAAAGACCTCCGAGAAAGGTTTGACTTTATGATAGAAGTTGACAGGTACAGCTAGCTCAGTCCTTCCTTCTCCCTCACTACTTGGTTCCTTGAACACAGCCATGATTCCTGGAGGCACAGCAGCCGTCTTGTGACCATGAAGCAATGAGTAACAAGGGAAAGGCTGAAAGGACCACAGAGATGTGCGCCGTACCTTCGCTGAGTTGTTAAGCCAATGCTGTTAGTCACCTGCCTCTACAATAGACGCTACATGGAACGACAAATTTCTCCTTGTTAAACTAGGTTTTCCTTTGCTTAGAGCTCAAAGTGTTCCACATAACTGGATACACAAAGACGAAAATGCAGAAGGATCCTGGTCCTTGGTACTCTGGAGCCGGCAGCCTGTGGTTCTCCAAACCCATCTCCTTTCTCATTTCATCCTCTCAATAACCCCTCAAAAGAAAAGACATGATCAATTTTCACAGGGGTGGGAACTAGGCCTCCCATACTGTTCAGCAGTGAGTCCAAGGTCTTGGACTCAGCACCAGACCCTCTTCCCTCCAGGCACACAGAGAATGTCCCCTTGCTACACCTTTTGCATGGCCCTGTGCACTGGAGGCCAGGTGTGCCTTTTGGGCTTTTGGGAGTGGTGGCAGGTGGCAAGGAGCCTGCTATTGCAAGTCTGGTGTGGAAGCACCCAGGTACACCCTTAGGTCCGAGATGGTGGACTGGACAAGCTTGGCAGGGATGGTCTCTCGCTGTAGCTGCTGGTAGGCTGCGTAACGGTGACAGCCCCCGAAGGAGTAGAAGTAGTCACCACCCTGGGCTCCTTTGATCCAGAGGACATCGATGGGGGGCACGCTATCTGGGTCCTCCTGGAGAGAAAGGGGCACAAGGTAAATGAGTGCGGAAGAATGCCGGACAGTTTACAAAGCAGGCTCTGCTGGCCTGTGTGGAGTCCCCACAGGGGAAGACAGTGGCTCGTGCTAGCTGGTGAGAAACAGTCAAATGTTCAGGAATTCTGGGAGATGGTTGACATCACCTTGGTAGCTTGAAATTCCGCCGTGGTGAGAGCATTTACACCAGGGAAATGGGCAGATGCTACAAATCTGGGCTTTTCCTCCCTGTAAACCAGGTTGTTAAACATTTATCAACACACCACACGCACAGGTATCTGCATATATATGCATGCATATCATACATCTCTCCGGCCCTATTCTAGTCTCTGGGCATAAGGTATAGCCAGGATGAGACAGACACAGCCCCTGCCTTCATGGGTCGCAGTCTGGCGGGACAAACGGAATGAAGAAGAGAGTGTTGGAGAGAGAGATGCGACAAAGACAATAATGCAGGTTGCCATGCCACAGATGGGGGTCCACAGGCCTCTCTGAGGTGACAATGGAGCAGAGAACTGAGCGTAGAGAAGCCCACTTGGAAAGACAGAGTTGGAATGGTTTAGAAGAAGAGCCTGACTACCAGGTTCAAGTCTCAGCTCTGCTGCTTAACTGCTGTGCGACCTTGGACAATTAATCTCTTTGCGCCTAAGGTGCCCCATCTATCAACGGCACACGCAAAGCGCTCGATGACAGATGTGAGGGAAGACCGTTACAGCCAGAGGAAACAGTACGAGCAAAAGGCCTGAGGCCAGAACAAGTGCACGGGATTGGAGGCATGGCAAAAGTGCCAGCTGACCAGAGGGCACTCAAGGGGGACTGAGGAATAGAAGTCAGGAAAGTCAGCAGGAGCCAGACCATGCGGGCTTTTTTCTAAGAGCGGTGGGCGGGCCCTGGAGCATTTTAAACAGGGGAGGGTGACAGGGTCTAATGAACATCCTGTGAAGCTGTCATAGGAAAGCAGGTTGGCGGGGTGGACAAGGGCAAAAGCAGGGAGGACAGCGATGAGGCCTCAGCAGGTACTCAGTGGAAGACACTGGCCTGGGGGAAGGGTAGCGGGGAGAGGGGGAGGTGGGCAGGTTTGGGACACGTTTAGGGGGCAGCCCTGAGGGGACTGGAGGAAGGGGTGAATGTGAGGAGAGAAGGAGAGTCTAGGTTGACTTCCTGGTATGGGCCTGCAGCCAGCTGGAGAGTGGGTGGTCCTCTAAGTAGGGAAAACTTGAGGGGTGGGGGTAGAGCACGCCCGGGAGCTGCTTGGAAGCCCTCCTTCCATTGGCCCATGGATTCTCCCTTATGCTGCTTTGATGGATTCATTTATCCATTTATTCCAGAAATGATTATTAAGCAGTTATGAGCAGTTACAAGCCAGGGCTCTGGAACCAGGCAAACCTGAGTTTGAATCTCAGCTCCTCCAAAGAGTGGCAGGGGACCCCTGAGCAAGTGGCCTCGCATCCCTGAACACCGCTCCTAACTGGTACCATGGGAGTAAGACACCCTATAGGGCTGCTGGTGAAGGTTTAAGCAGCTGGTGCACGGGAGGCACAGAGTGTGGCCTGCTCAGCAGTGGAGCACTGACGAGGGGCAGCTGTGCTGGGTGCTGGTGGCGTGGTGGGCGGTGGATGGGCAGAATAATGGCTCCCCAAAATGGCCACAACCTGCTCCCTGGAGCCTGTGAATATGTTACTTACATGGCATAAGGGACCTGGCAGATGCAATTAAGGATCTTGACAAGGGAGATGCTGCTGGCTTTGAAGACAGAGCAAAGATGCTGTGAGCCAAGGAATGTGCTGGCCTCTAGAAGCTGGGAAAGGCAAGGAAATGGATTCTCCCCGAGAGACTCCAGAGAGGAATGCGGCCGGCTGACAACTCGATGTTAGCCTGGTGAGACCCATTTTGGACTTCTGACTAGAGAATAACAAGCTGTATTGTTTTAAGCCACTAAGTTTCTGGTACTTTGTTACAATAGGCATAGAAAACTAACTGGTTCTCCCCCTCACAGAGCATCTGCTTCTAGCATGGGAGACAGGTGTCTAAATAGCCCATTAAAACCCAGAGGGATCCGAACTCTGCTGGCGGGCGTGCAGGAGGCTAGGGGCCCACAGGAGGCCCCTTGGCCAGGAGGGCCCATCAGGGAAGACACTGACCCTGAGACAGGAAGACCGAGGGGTCAGACTAATAAAGAAGAGATGGAAGAGTGTTCCTGGCAGGGTAAGAAGCCTGTGCAAAGGCCCAGGGTCGAAGACAGCGTGCAGGACCCATTGAACAGCCAGGCACCGTGCTAGTGCTGAGGAAACGGCCAAGATATGACTTCATGTGAGGTGGGAAAGACAAGGAAACACCAACAAATAAATCTGTGATACAATTCCACGTGGACATAAGTGTTTCATGGGGAAATGCCTCAGGTTAAGGGGACAGATAGCGAGGCCAGAGCTCCATCAGCCCCGATGGACAGGGAGGCAGAGATCGAACCAAGTGCGGGAGCCGGCCCTGTAGCTGCCTGGGGAAGCAGTTCCAGGCAGTGGAACAGCAGAGCAAACCCTAGGACTGAGAGATATTTGGGGGAGCTGGAGAGGTGTTCGGGGCAGCCTCGGATCTCATACAGTCTCCTTCCAAGGGTCTGAAGGAAGGGGACAAGATGCCATGCAGGCGTTACCTGACACATGTGCCCCCTCCCCAAAGTTCCTGCCAGGATCCCACCTGCATTCTTGAACATCTTCCTTCATATGTGGGGCTGACCCCGGCCTCTCCCTGTTCCAATTCAAACAGGGCCCTCCCAGTGGACAGGACATGCTGGCTCCCCTGCCACTCCCTTGCACAGCCAGAAGTGACAGCATAGCTTATCTCCAGGTAGTATGGTAGCCATGCTGCTGGGCACTGGGGCTGGGCTGTGCCACTCTCTAAGTGACCTTGAAAAAGTTGCTTAAGTCTTCCCGTGCCTCAGTTTCCTCTTCTGTAAAGGAGGAACAATAGTAGTATCTACCTCATAGGGTTGGCATGAAGAAGCTAAGGCACTTAAAACTGCTGCTGGGCCACTGCAAGTGCTATCTTTATGTTAGCGATCCATACTTTAACTATCCCGACAATCCCCTGCCTGCTCAAGTGAGGCAACAGAGGCCCAGAGAGGCCCAGCCAGTTGCTGAAGGTCACACAGCAAAGGAGTGCTCCGGCGAAGCGGGGAACCAGCCCCCTCTAGCGTCCTGTGCGACTTGCCTCCTCCGGCACCCTCCCTCCGACGGGCGTCCCGGGTCCTCACCCGGATCGTGTCCACGAGGCTCTGCACCTTGGCTGGGTCCAGCACAGACGGCAGCGGCCGGATCAGCACGCTCAGCGGCACGTTGTGCACCGCGGCGATGCAGCCCGAGTGGATACTGCCCCCCTGCGCGCCCCCGCTGGGCCCGGGTCCCTCCGGCGCCCCCCGGCCAGCCCCGGCCCTACTCAAGGCTCCTCCCGCGCGCAGTCCCATCGCGCCGCCGCCGCTGGCCGTGCCGCCTCCGCCCTCACCCTCCCCACCCGGGACTTTAACCCGGCCGGGCCGTACCATTCCTCGCAGGCCGGCGGGGGCCCGGGTCAGGGTGCCTTTCTCCCCAGAGCCGGCGGTGGTCCGGTCCCATCCCGGCACCCCACAACCCGACGTCGGCTCGGCTCGCCGGGCACTGCGGACGCCTTGCGGGGCTCCGGCTCTCCGCTGGGGGGCGCCTCGTCTTCTCCCCTCTGCCGCGTGGAGTCCCGGGAGTGGAAGCGCCCGGACCGGCTGACTCAGGGTGAGTCTGCAAGTCGTGGGCCTGGAGAGCGCGGGTGACGTACAATCCGGGGTGACTCAGGCCCGCGGGGTCGGGGCGGGGACAGGGGGCGGTGACCGAATCTGTGGAGCGAGGATGAGTCGGCAAAACCCACAGTACTTGGCCGCCCTGCAGTCGAAATCCTTTGGATAATAGCCCTGGAGGTGGTGATAATAACGACAACAGTGACAGCACGAACCTGGCGCTGTGTCACACACAGTCCTAAACACTTTGCATGTAGACCGACGTACTTAAACCTCGAAACACTCCTGCGAGGTAGGTAGGGTTACTATCCCCTCTTTACAGATGAGGAAACTGAGGCACAGTGATTTGCCTACGTTCATGGAGCTAGGCAGTGGCTGAAGCAGGGTTCCAATCCAGACAGGCTGGCTCCGCGGTGCGCCCCCTACCCCACTGCTGGTTGCCTCGGTTCCGCAGAAGTAACTGTCACAAGGAACCTTCTGGAGTCCTGCTGACAGTGTGTGGGCACTGCCCTCAAGTCCCACACTGTCTCAGCAACCCTCACAGCACCCCTGGTGGTTGTGGAAGCGCGTGTCTAGGTACAGCAGCTGAAAATGAAAGCCGGGCCCTCTGAGCCCAGAGCCCCAGGCCACTTAACCAGGAACACCTGCTTACAGATGGGGACCTTGAGCCTTCAGAGGATGGTGGCAATGACTTAGATCCAGTCGTGCTGTCAGCCCCTTCTCCTCTGTTTAGAGCCCTTTGTTCCCTTGGGCCCACGTTTGGCACCTAGTGTCCTCTGGGGCCAGGGAGAGGTAGGCAGAGGGTCTGGGTTTAAATTCTGGGTTTTTATCGTCATCTATGTCAATGTGGGAGCTTTGGCACAGGTTGGCCTAGGTTCAAGTCTCATCTGGCCAGTCCTTAGCTGTGTGGTCAGAGGCCAGTTGCTTAACCTCTCTGATCCTCAACCTCTCTCCTGTAAAGTAGTTGTGCGGAGATTCTGGGGACACTCAGAGATAATGGCTGATGGAGGGCAGGGTGGGGGCGGTAAATTAGAGCATAGTGGTTGGCCAAGTGCATACTGGTAACCAAGGATGGTGACCGGTTTTATCGGGAACACCCAGAATGCTTAAGGAGGACTGATGTTTGACTGAGCATGTCAGGAGAGGTTCCCTGGAGGGGGGCATCCAGACTGGAAAATCGCGTGGTCCTGGAGAGGGAGAGGGAGAGGGAGAGGGAAGAAACAGGTGATGGTTACGGTGTAGGCTCTGGAATCACTCGAATGGCATGGATTTGAACCCCGCCTCTGCCACCACCTACCAGCGGTGGTATCTGAGGGCAGGGGTGGTTATTCAACTTCTCTGTGCCTCGGTTTCTTCCCTGAATTTCCAGGGAGAGTAAGTGAGAATAACACGTTAAATGTTTAGAAAGGTACCTGGTACTAGAAAGTACTGGATGAAAGGCAGGTA
Source organism: Macrotus californicus (assembly GCA_007922815.1). Lineage (NCBI taxonomy): Eukaryota > Metazoa > Chordata > Mammalia > Chiroptera > Phyllostomidae > Macrotus > Macrotus californicus. The sequence continues at coordinate 169,286 of VMDR010000356.1, read as the reverse complement.
TGAAGGGCATTCCAGCCACAGGGTCAGCTTGAACAAAGGCAGGGAGGTGGGACAGTTCCAGATCTGCCTGAAGACGGGCACGTCTGACTTGGTTGTCCTCCTCACCCTGATGGGCACCTGCATGGGGAATGCGTGGTCACCCTCTCAGCTGGAGAAAACCAGGAATGGTACCCCCCAGGGGGCAGAGCTGCTACACGAGCCAGTCACTGACACTTTCTGAGCCCCGTACAGAATGGGGTGATGCTGCCCAGTGCTCAGAATTGTTGTGAGTGTGGATTGAGGAGATGTACACAATAAGTGTCCAGTGTGGAATACCCATTTTACTTTTGAAGATCACTCTTGTTGGGCTCTTCATCTCTTGCAAATCTTAGAATGCTGAGGCCATCGAAATACAAGCCCTGTGCACAACTCAATCATACTTTGTACTGGAAGTAGAACTGATACCCACACCTCAGCCCCAGAATTACTGAGAATTAATGAATTTCATCAAGAGGGAAGCTGTCGCTTCCAGAACCACTTCCTCATTACTTCCTCAATAAGAGGCAGGAGAACAGCATCTGGAATGGAAAGAAAATGGAGATTTGACCTGAATCTCTCACTGTGGTATGCCCAGTGAGGCCCCCACTCTTGGTATCAAGTTCTATGTGGTAAGATGCCTGTGGTTCAGCTCAAAGTGGCTTAAACATTAATTAAAATTTGTTTATTTCCAAATATGTTTGGAGGTAGGTGTATCCATGGTTGGTAAAGTAGTTGATCACTGCCGTCAAAGACCCAGGTTCCTTCCATCTTTTTGTGCTGCCATTCCCCATGTTCTGGTTTTTATCCTCAGGCTTTGTCCCTCATGGTCCCAAGATGGCTGCTGTGGCTCCAAACATCACATCACATCACCATAAAACAACTTTTAAAGGTAGAAGTTAGGATATCCCTTTGTGCCTCTTTTTTTAAGAGTGAAGGAACCTTTACTAACCACTGTCTACCCTCCTGCCCCTTTGCCCAGGAGCCTTTTCCTGATAACTCATTGGCAAGAATTATATCACATCTGTGCCTAAACCAATCCCTGGCAAGGGGAGTAGAGTTACCAAAGTAGGCTTAGCTTAACTGTCATTCACCTATGGGCTTAAAAAGCATTTACCTTCCACTGAAGTTCATGGTCCCTGATCGCTGAACACAGCTGGCGGCTGCAACCTTGTTTTCCTGTGCGGAGCCTCCCCTCCCCCTTCTCAAGACCGTGGTCGGTGGGCTGGACCCCACTGTCAGGGCTGGGGTGGGAAAGTGACAAAAAGAAAGGGGGGGGACCTGCCCAGGCCTGTGCAGTCACAAATTGCATTGTGTTGGCCCACCTGTCCCTAAATCAGTGAGACAGAGACTTCAGTGCCTTGTGGGGGTTAGTATGAGGTGCCTGGCACGAGGGCTACTGTAAGTCTGGAACTGGAAGCTGGAGAAGTTCTGAGACGCACACAATATCCTTTGTTTTAGTTTGGATTCTCTCAGAAGGAGACCCTGAGATAAAAACCTGTGTGAAGGTAGTTTCTTTGGGAGATGTTCTAGTTATCCTCGCTGTAAAACAAGCCGCTCCAGAATGCAGCGGCACAAAAACAACTGTTTTACCATCATCACAAATTCTGGGTCACGAAATCAGACAGGGCACAGTGGGGGCTGCTCCTCTCCTCTCTGCAATATCTGGGCCATCAGCTGGGAGGTGACTGGGTAGCTGGGGCTGGAATCATCCGGAGGTGACTTCATCTACACGTCTGGCAGATGGTACTGCCTGCCAGCCGGAACACCTCCATGTGGCCTCTCCATGTGGCCTGGGCTTCCTCATAGCATGGCGCCAGCTTTCCAGAGCCCCGGCCCCAAGAAAACCTGGCAGAAGCTTCATGGGCTTTTCCACTCTGGTCTTGGAAGTCATACAGAATCATCCCTGCAGCATTCTGTTTACAGGAGCTGGCACAATCCTTCCCCCCCGCCCCCCACCCTCAGGCTCCAGGGACGGGACCACTCCACCCCTTAATGGCAGAGTAGCAAGGTCCCGAAAGAGCCTGCGGGTGGGAGGTATTGTTGTGACCACCTTAGAAGACACATCTGTTGTAGGAGGCCACCCCAGGAATGACTGGGGGAGCGGGCGGTGGCAATAAAGGGCACAGTGAGGAACAGCTTAACTTGGTGGGCAACTGAGGCTCCGTCCTTCTGGGGGTCCGTCCCTCCTGGGGGGCACTGTCCCTCTGAGGAGCAAGGAGGTGGGGGTTGGGGCTGGGCCTTTTTTATTCACTGACTCCTGGCCCTTATTGGTTGAGGGTGGCCTGAGGATGTTTAGTCTTTGCCATTTCTGGGCTGCCCAGCACTCAAAGTGAGCAAGCATCTGGGGACTCAGAGGATGAAGCTGCCCATTTATAGTGGCCTCAGAGGTGGCCTAAGGGAATTAGGGACAAGACATCAGTGCATTTCTTTTCTGCCCCAATCAGCTGGACCCATGTCTGCTGTTTGCAACCGAAGGTCCTAACTACCTGTTCTCCCCGTCCTGCTCCCGGGCTCCCTGCCCCTCCCCTCCTCGTTCATTTCTGACAAAGAATCTGGTCCCTCAAGCATTCACCTGGTCATGTGAAAGACTTCTGAGTCAAGACAAGATGATTTCTGTGCTACAAAAGGAACATTAAAATCTTTTATATTCTCCTACCCCTAAAATGCTCTAGTCCATTTCTACAGCTTGGCTTACAGGGCTCTGTCCTGTTGCTTGGTGCCATTCTTTCTGTTTTTTCCTCCCCTTTCCTCTTTGTCCCCTCTACCAACCCATAAGTTCCTGTACTTATTTTAGGCAGAAAGTTTGTCTCTTTCTTCTGCAGCTTCAGTGCCTGCTAGTCATCTCCTTGGGGGTCTCGAGGCAACTTTGCTACTTAAACTACTTTCCTCATAGTCACAAAATGACTGCCAGTGCCAACTGGGACAACCTCCTTCTTTGTTCATGTCTTAGCTTAGGCCGCTATACCAAAATTCCACAGATTGGTTGGCTGAACAACAAACACTTATTTCTCACAGTGCTAGAGGCTGAAAGTCTGAGGTCAAGGTGACAGCAGATTTGGCGTCTGGTGAGGTTCCACTTCCTGGTTCTTCTGGCTGTGTTCTCACGTGGTAGAAGGGGGGAGAGAGCTCTCTGGGGTCTCTTCTTATAAGGGTACTAACCCCATTCATGAGGGCTTCACCTTCGTCACCTTGAGCACCTCCCCAAAGCTCTACCTCCAAATACCATTATACTGAGGGGTTAGGATGTCAACATAAGAATTTTACTGGGACACAAACATTCAGTCCATGGCAGTTCACATCCAAGAGAAAAGAAAGAGAACCTGTCCTCCAGCGATGATGGAATTAAAGCTTTTCTTTTCAGTCTGATTGGGCTAGCTTGAGTCACATGACTACCTGGGATTAACATTCTCCAGGGCTCAGCTACGTGCTCAGCTGCTTAAACATGGGTGCTGGAACCTGTCAATCCATTGGGATACTGTGATTGGCTTAGAGGAGACCAGTCAGCCACACCACAGGTGCCAGCCTCTTCTGAGGCACCTGGATGGGTTAAGTGATGGATAGGTGTCCAAAAGTGTGGTGAGGAAAGGGTGGAGCAAAGGCCTGGGTGTCAGGGACAGGTCCTCTTGGCCCACCTTTGATTTCAGCCTACGTTGTGGTGGGGAGGTTTATGCAAGCCAGGGCTCACCTAGCGCTGCCCATTTCCCCCTCACAAGGCCCCGGTGCCCCTACCTTTCCCATCCCCATGGGAGCTCTGCCCACACAGCGTGTGCTTCCTGAGGAAGTGACCACACATGGGAGGTGATGGCATTGCAGATGCAGTATGTTACTAGTGGAGAGAGCAGCTTGTGCAAGGGCCCTGTGTCAGGAGGGAACAACATTGCTGAAAAGAGGCAGCAGGACCTCAAAGAGCAGAGAGCACTGGTTGAAGCTGCAGCTGGAGTGATGGAAGGAGTCAGACCAGGTAGGGCTTCAAAAGCTACCCTAAGCGAGTTCCACTTTCCCCCCACACAGTGGGAAGTCGTGGAAGTGTTTTAAGCAGAGACTGGAGATAGGAGTGACATGATAAGATCTGCATTTTTAGAAAGATTCCTGTGGCTGCTGTGGAGAGAGGGTGGAAGGTGTGGGGGGCCAAATGGGCCCAGGGAGACCAGTGAGAAGGCCGGTCCATTTGTCCAGGTAGGAGATGATGGCAGGTGTGGACCAGACTGGAGACTGAGAAGACAGAGAGGAAAAATCAACAGAACCGGTTGATGGATTGGAGGGGAGGGTGGGGGAGACAGGGCTGGGAGAGAGGACTTCTGGGCTTCGTGGCTGCAAGGCTAGATGGGGGCTTGTGCCACTCACGGAGGACTCACGGAGGCGGGAGACCCTGGAGGAGAACCAAATCGTGGCTCCAGACTTGGGCTGGTCTGTGATGCCTCTGGGACATTCTGGTGGAGGTGGCCTGCAGGCAGATACGATTTGCAGCTCAGAGAGCAGGTTGGAGTTGAAAATGTAAATTTGTGAATCGTCTGCATGTGGTTGGAAATGGAAGCCACGGGTGTGATGGGGTGACGTCATGAGAATACACAGTGAGAGGAGGCGTCTGGGAGAGAGAGCCCAGAGGAGCACACACTAGAACACAAGGAGGAACAGGAAGTAGGTTCCTTTCTTGGGTCCAGGCTGAGTGGAGCAGCCAGACAGGTAAGAGGAGAACCAGAGGGGTGCATCATGGAGATCTTTGAGGGAATTGCGGAGAGCAAGCTGGGCTGATATTCTGGTTGAGGTGCTCTGGGCTGCGGGCAGCAGTCACCTGGTTCAAGGGACGTAGACAATGAAGACATTTGTGTCACTAGCCATGAAGTCCAGAGGCAGCACACTGAGTGGGTTTCAGGGTGGCCTTTTCCATGACTCCCGGACGTCATCAGGGACGTGCACTTTTCCCATCTCTCTGCTCTGCCACCCAGGTTGTGAGCCTCGGCTACCAACCAAGGCTGGCTCCCTTCGTGGTCACCAGATGACACGCTTCTTTGTTTGTGTCCAGGGGGAAAAGAGACCTCATTCGCTTCCTTTCTCTTGGGGGAGGGGAAGAAGCAAAATTCCCCATAAGCTTTCAGTGAACTTCTCCTTAAGTCTAATTGGCTAGAATTGAGTCATATACCCATTTCTCAACCCGTAGGGGATGAGATTACTCTTGGACCAGTGAAAACCACCCCTTAAGCTGATGTCCTCAAATTGCATGGCTCCCAATCAAGGAGGGAAGGAGGGGACGGATGATGGACCTACACCTGGGCCAGATATAGTCAGTGGGCACCCAACATCCATTCCCATCTCCCTCGAGGGTGCCTTCCGTATTGTGTGTTAGTTACAAACGACATTTCTCAGACTTCCTTGCAGCAAGGAGACTGATGGTGAATTAGGTTTGCCAGTTACATGCACTTCTCTGGGGTTTGGATGGCAGAAGCGGGCAGGGGCCATTTTCTTATTGCCTTGTCTGTCACTACTGGCAACGTGGCCATGGAGGTGCTAAGTTTTCCTGTGACACTATTCCAGGGTGAGCCACCAGGGTGGTAGGAGGCAGGAGACAGTTACAGAGGCAGTGGCAGGGACTCTGGGTCCCTGGGTCACACCTTGACCAAGAACCGGCTGTGCCGGTTCTTGAACCCCGCGCAGTGGTGGAAGAGGCAGTGGCTCCCTTGGTGCGTGGGCCAGTTCTGCGGGATGTACTGGGGCCCAGCTGGGGGGGCCCTTCAGCCCCTGCAAGAATCTTTTTCAGCAGCCAATTCCCTGTGTTAGCTACTTTCCACTTTAAAGAGATTTAATGCAGGAGTAAGATGTTTATAAAATGCTGACAGAGAGCGGGTTCTGGTCCCCTGGATTTGAAACAAATAGAACTGATGCCCCTGCCACTCAGGTGCAGTGTGCAGCAGCCGCAGAAGACTGTGTGTGGAGGGCTTGGGGAGGCAGCAGGTGCCTCGCCCCCTCACAGTCCTGTTTGTGGGAGGGGGGCTCCCACACTGCCGTCATTGCTGGAGACGCCCAGCACCCAGCTCAGGGTGCAGCCGCCAGTGCAGTGTGTGTGAAGGGAAAGACGGGCAGACACTGGGGTCTAGAGGTGCCCAGGACAAGGGTCTCAAAATTGAGTGCGCTGCGTGCAAAAGGAGGAAACCTGAAAGGCAGCCCGAGAGGACGGGGTGCCAACCTCCAGCCCCTGCCCCCAGCCGGGCACCGATCCCTCAAAGTGTGCAGGCCCCGCCGCTCAATGCGTCTGTGTGGAGGGTTGGGATTTAGTGGCATGGCGTTGGTGGTCCCCAGTTTTGAGTAAGGCAAGGGCAGATGTGTGTTTTGAGAGGTCACCAAGACCGCTAGCACAGCAGGTGGCTTGGTCGTCCAGCGACTTCCTGAACACCTAATGACAGGTAGCCCGTGACCTCTAGCTGCTTGCTGCTTGTGTGACCAGGAGGGCTGGCCAGAGACCTGGCCAGAGCAGCAGGTGTGTGGTAGCAAGGGCAGAGTGCAGGGGCTGTACGCTGGCTGTCCAGGGACAAGTCTGGCTCCCAGTCTGTTTGGGAGGTGTGATTAGAGTGGCGATTCTTCCAGCCCAGACACATTCTTTCCCGTTAGTCACAGGCTCCACTATTCCCCCATGTAGTAGGGCGACCTGCTGTGTTCACTTCCGTTACTAATCCGCTTCTTGAACTCTTTGAGTGTGCGACCCCTGTATTTGAGGACTATTGAGGACTGAGGGTGCCTGGGATCTGTGGATGTCACGGGACCCCTGGGTGTGTGCGACCCCTCTGGGCAGCTACCGGCTGGTCAGGCGACATGGAGGGAAATGGAAGGGGGGCCGGATCCCGCCTCCGCTCAGGAGCGCTTTCCCTACCCCAACCCCCGCCCCCATCCGCGTCCCCGTCCCAGTCACAAGGTCTAGAGGCGCTGAGGAGTGGCCAAAGTCCCTTTAATATCCCTGAATTGCGTTACAAGTAATACTGCTGGAGGTGAGGGAGGAACGGGGGTCTGGGTCAGGAGACGGGGAGGAGGGGGGAGCGCCAAGCGCTCGTACAAAATATGGCCGAAAGGCTAGCATGCATGGAAAATTATTGCTGTCGGAAGTTCCTATTTACAGGGTCAACACCCTCCGTAATTGCTTCTGCGACGCCTTTTCCTCCCCCCATCCCTGCCGCCTTCTTTCCGGAGTGGGCCTGGAGCCGGGAGCCCTAGAGAAGTGGCCCTGCTCCAGGGTGCCCCCCCCCCCGCCCCCAGTCTCCGCCCTCCGTTGTGGCTAGGGGCAAAGGGGGAGGGTCGGAGACTCCAGGCCTCCGGTCCCCGAGGTGGGCGCCTAGCGGTGGGGCAGAGGCGTGTGCTTAAAGCCGAGAGGGCCGGCCCCGTAAGCGCGGAGGTGTGTGCTTCGGTCCTTGTCCGGGCATGCCAAAGCGCGGCTGGGGAGGTAGTGGCGGCCATCGGGGGGCGACTGGCAGCCCCAGCCCCTCTGCCCGGGAGAGTTGCATAGACGTGGCCGGGAGGGAGCGCTCCTCCCGGGGAGCGAAGCGGGAGGGAGGCCCCAGCGGGGTCCGGGGCTCAGTCGGTCCCTGGAACCTGGGGTCCCTCGAGAAGAGGAATCCATAGGAAACAAAAGAGGAGGCTCCTCTCTCCTGTCTCCCTGGAGTGGGAGTGGAAGGCTCAGGAGGGTGGGGACCTGCCCCATGCCTGGACCTCCTGACACCTCCCCCCCACCCCCAGCTGAGTGAGGGTCAGCAGGCCGGCCTCCAGTTTCTGTGCCTCCTTCCCCAGTGAGTTCAGGCTCTGATGAGGATGGGGCTGCACTCTCACTCCCCAGGACGGGGTGCGGTGTGGTGGGGTGGACAGCCCGCTATGGCCTTTGCTGTCCCTCTCCCTGTCTGGCTCCCTGACCTCCCAGTCCAGCTGGGGAAGCCAGACCGTCCCTGGGTGAGGACAAGAGATTAAATATAATAATAAATAGATAAATCAATAAATACACAAATAAATAACTGGGGAGGCCCAGACGGACAGGGGAAGGGCATCTGTGAGGTGCCTCAGACCTCCCTGCAACAAATGAGGAGGGGTACCTGCAGTCCTAGGGAGGGAAAGTGCTCAGAGAATCGGGATTGGGCAGCTGGAGTCTGGAAACCCAAGGAGAGGCGGTCTGAGGTGAAAGAGGGGCTTCTTTAGGGGATGGGGCCTGAACTGCCCCTGAAGTCTGCCCCAGGTCAGGAGAACTCTGAGGGGTGAGAGATGCTAGAGGAAAGAGGGGGTCTGGAGAGAGCAGGAGGTGGTTGGGACAGCCCCCCGGGATTGAAGAGGGTGGGTGGGCGATGGCTGTGTGTGAACGTCTGGCCGAAGGCCCGGGTGTGGCGGGGATGAGGGTAGACACGTACAAAGAGACTCCCCGAAGAGGCCAGAGGGATGGCCGGGCGTTGGAATGTGGCTTAGGGGCTGCAGGCCCTGTGTGGATGGGAAAACGAAGGCAAGTGGCAGGCGTGACAGTCAAGGGTAGGTGTGAGCCTTAGACTGGGGCCTCCAGTAAGAGGAGCAGTCATGGCGACTCAGCTGGGAAGCGAGAGGAAAGGTCTGGAGGTTGGAAGGGGAAAGGCGCAGGGTCTGGGTGGGAGAAAGTTCCGGCTCTGAGCCCCGGGAGGGGCGCGGACCTGGTGCCTGAGTTGGGGGCCTTGAGGGGGCGGACAGGGGGTCAAGGTCCGAGTGTTGGGAGCTGGAAAGGACACACGGGTCAGGATGCGCTGGGGAAGACAGTGACAGGAGAGCTGTGGGTTTGGGACTGGAGAGAAAAGTTCCGGGCTGGGAGAGGGGACGCCACGAGGGTCGTGGACAGGGAAACGCAGCTGGGGGTTGGAGAGGGCACAGGTAGGGGGCCCGGGGCGCGTGGAGAGCGAGTTCCGGGCGCGGCGGCGACGCGGGAGGCTCAGCTGGCGGGGCCGGCTGGGGGCGGCGGGGGCGGCTCGGCTCCCTTGACGCAGGCGGCCTCGCAGTGCTTGTGGAGGTAGGACTTGAGCGCGAAGCTCTTGTCGCACTGGCGACAGCGGTAATGCTTGAAGGCCGAGTGCGTCTGCATGTGAGCGCGCAGGTTGGAGCGGTCGGCGAAGGCCTTGCCGCAGTGCGCGCAGCCGAAGGGCTTCTCGCCCGTGTGCGAGCGCATGTGGCCCTGCAGTAGCCAGGGCCGCGAGAAGGCCTTGCCGCACACGCCGCACTTGTGGCGCAGGTTGTGCGTGAGCACGTGCATGGCCAGCGCGGGCATGGACACGTACGCCTTGCCGCACGTCGGGCACTTGCGCGCCTGCTGGCTGTCCAGGCTGCGGTGCGTCTGCTTGTGGCGGCTCAGGTTCGAGGACGTGGCATATGTCTTGCCGCACTCGGCGCACGCGTGCCGGTGCCCACCGCCCGCAGGCGCCCCCGCGCGCCCCGCGCGCCCCCCGACGCTCACGGAGTCTCCCGGACCCCCCGCGTCCCCGCCGCCCCCGCCCCGCCGCCGCCGCGAGCGCCCGTCGGAGATGAAGAAGGCGTCCATGGAGTAGCTGTCGGTCACGGCCGCCTCCCCGCGAAAGTAGCGCGCCGACAGGCTGGACTGCGGGCTTTCGGGGTCGCTGTACTCTTCGGGCGCCGCCGGCGGGTACGGAGGCTCGGCGGGCGCCAGCTCCAGGCCTGGCTTCTGGTCCACATCGTAGCTGCTGGGAGGAAGGCAGTGCGGGGCGTAACCTGGAGCGGCGAGAAGGGGGCGGGAGGAAGGTGAGGCTCAGCAGGGGGCTTCCCCCTTGGGGTAAAATCACTCCCCAGGCCCTCCAGCTCTTGGAAGATGATGGCTGCTGGTGAGGCATCTTTGCTTTTGGTGTTGGCCTGCGTGGGTTCAAATCCTTTTTGCACGGACAGCAGTCAAAGTAATCCCCACCCCACCCTCCTGGAGCAGTGTCCCCGCCCTGTTCTCCTGGGCTTGTTTTCCCTAGCTTGTCAAGTGCTTACAGTCACACGGTGAAGGTCTTATTTTCATTACACCCACTTTACAGATAGAGAAACTGAGGCACATAGAGTCTAAGCTCACCACTAGTAAATGATGAAGCCAGGATGCAAACCTCGGCAGCCTGACGCCAGAGCTCATGCTTTCTCTGTTCTGACATCATTCTGCCATTCTAGTTCCCTAACTTCTCTGAATCTGTTTCGTCATCGGCGAAACAGAGCTTGTAATCGGACACTCCTTCCCAGGGTTTTGCAAATACTCAGTGCAGTGATGAGTAGAACCACGTATTCAGCTTTTGCCGCGTGCCAGGTTCTGCCTCAACGCTTTCCCATGTTGGCGCGTTTAATGGTCGCAGACCCTACTGAGCAGGTACTGTTATAGTCCCCATTTCCCATGTAAGGAAATTGAGAGAGAGAGAAAGGGAGCACACAGTAATTGCTATATAAATATTAGCTATTGTAACTGTGCATTTTACTTGCTTGAAATAGTGATTTCACTGAAGATTATTTAATTGCCTGCCTCCTTCACCAGACTGAGCTTCCTGGGGACGGATCTGTGTGCCCAGCCTGTGCCTGGCTCAAAAGAGGTATGTGATGGGTAGATGTTGCATGAATGGATCACAGACCTGGTAGACAACACCCCCCACCCCCTGCCGGGTGTTGCTGGGGGATTTCAGGTCGAGTGAGTGGCATGTAATAGATGCTCCAGGAAGGGGACTTCCTTGTATTATACTTGCTCTGGAACCTGCTTTGTCCCCTGCTCCACTAGATGCCTCCTGATGCCTCCCTGTGAGAGTTCACCTCTGCTTCCTCTTCCCTCCTGTCTAGAGTTGGACCAGAAACCCTGTCCATGCAGGTTTGAGTGAATGGTGAGTGTGCAGGTTGGGGCTCTCCCAGGGGACTCCACAGCAGTTTCCCAAGGGCATGGGCCATCCCGTTTGTCTCTGCCTCCCAAGGCCTAGCATGGTCTTAGCACTGTCCCTGAGGACCCTGGGGCTGGGGCTCCTGGGAGAGTTTCTGCCATCCGTACACAAACTTATCAACCTAACACTGGATTAACCAAGTGTGTCCGTTGTCCTCCAATTCCAGAGCGCAGTAGAGTTCAGGCCCCTTTGGTCGCAAGGCAAAATCTGTGCAGATTGTCTGCCAACCCTGAAGACAGGATGTGCCCTTATTTTGACCTCTGTCCCTCCCACCGCTTGCCCAGGACCCTCTGCACATGGATGTGATTGGGGGTCATCTGGGTGGAGGATTCAGTCGGGATGGGCTCTGTGGGCAGATGCTGACCGGGTCGTGGTGGTGGCAGCTTTTTAATGGGGGGAGGCCTGCACAGCCTCTCAGCACCCCATTCTTCCCCTCCTTCCTGCCTTCAGTCTGGAGGTCTCCCACCTCCCACTCCAGGAGTCAGGTCTGGTACACAAGCCCCCAATGTTCAGGGACTGTTGTTTCAGACTGAATTAAATACCTGTTGTTTAATATCTGAGTTACATACCCAGACCCCCCCCTTCTCCTTCAATATTTCTCCCCATTATAATTACTGATGGTAATACTAATAGCTTATTATATTAAGCACTTACTGTGTACCAGGCTCTGGGCTAAGTGTTTTGCTTTCATCACCTGCCTCATTGAACCATCACAAAAATTCTTACATTACCGAGAAGGACACTGAAGTGCAGAGTGGTGATGGCACTTCCTCAGGGGGTGGCCATGGAGTAGAACTCACTGCATTGCTCCCCAGTTTCCCTACGCTGGGAGGTCCCTGAGGAAGGGGCCGAGGCTGGGTCGTTTGCTACTTATAACCAGAGGCCGGCCTAGAGGGCATTCAGTATTTGTGAAATGGGTGATAAAGATTTGCCAGGCCAGCCCAGCAGGGTCTGCTGTAGGCTATCCTGTCTGCCTGGTTTGGGGCGACTCGATTCCCTACACAGATTCTAGCTGGGCGTCCTTGAGCAAGTCATGTGTCTTTCTGTGCCTCAGGTCCTCTCACTGGTTATGGGAATAGAGTGCAGTCTTTGTAGGGGTGGCTGAGTGTGCGATCAGTGCCTTGCATGTTCTACTGTGAAGGAAAGATGGCACACGGGTTAAGCACACACTTCAGAGCCAGGCTGCCTGGGTCAAGTTCCAGCTTTTCTATCCCCACCTGTGTGATGCTAGACAAACTACTTGACCGCTCTTCGCTTCCGTTTTCCTAGCTGTGAAGGGAGGGATGGTAAAGGCGGCCAGTGCACACAGCTTCAGTAAGGAGTCCACGGATAGACAGTAAGGGGACAGTGAATAACTGAACCGCTGCTGGACTTACGTGTCACACATCATTTAGGGGCCTGCCTGACTCTCAGGTTGCCACCATGCTACAGATGAGGAAACTGAGGCACAAGGTAGTTCAGTAACATGCCTAGCGTCGCACGGCTAGTAACCCAGGGTTCCAACCCAGTGCTTGGCACATTGGAAACCCACAACACCCGTTGGCCATTATTAAGTAGTAATAACAATCTCCCCACGGGGGTTTCTGTGCTGCAGTTTTCCTGGCGTCTGCCTGGACTTATCTTGCTGCTCCTCACTGTTTCCTCACCCAGGACACGTAATTTCTACTTCATGTTCTGGTGAGAAAACTTCGGGCAGGTAATATATATAGTTCAATGAACCAGGCAGTCCTCATCCAATCTGGGCTCTTACCCGCAGCACCCTCTGGTGGTGGCCTTTAGCACTGCAGCATCTTACTCCTGTCTCGGGGGGGGGGGGGGGGGGGCGGGGGGGTTCTTTATATAGATGTAGGGGTACCTTCCAGAAAGGTTGCTCATCTGCCTAAGAGCAGATGTGGGATTGTATTTGGGACAGGACTTTGTGGGGCCACACCTGATGCCCAGCAGCTGTGGAGTTTGGCATGGGCTGTGGGATGGAGTGGGGCTGTAAGAAGGAGGTGGTCTAACTTGCTTTGTGAGCTTGGACAGGTGGTTTCACCTGTCTGGACCCGGCCTCTAAGGATGAAGGGTGACTGAGATGCTCTGAAGACCCCTTCTGCCTGGTGCTGAATAGATTCTTCAATGATCCTGTCCCTGGTCCTGTCCCTCACCCCTCCCTGCCCATCAACCCCACCTCATTCTTCTCAGACCGCTGACTTCTCCTTAGCTCTGTGACCTCTGGCAAGTTCTTTAACCTTTTTGTATCACCTCTGTATAAGGAAGCTCGTAATAGGATTGAATGGATTAGTGCATGTAAAGTCCTTAGTGTGATGCCTGGCACACAATAGCCTCTCAAGCTGTTTTTATCATTATTATTATCCCTTCATTTCCCAGTGACATCCTTCCAATCTGCCAGAGAGCAGGAGGCGCACGAGTGTCTCACGAGCGTGGTGGTTCAGTAACCCGCCCTCGGTCACCGGGTGGCCTTGCGCAAAGCACCTTTCCTGTCGGGGCCTCAACTCTGGAGAATTCTTTAGGACGCTATAAGCCATGCTTTAACTCTGTACATTGGAACCCAGATGGGTTTTGGGTGCCTTCTTCTGCCCCACAGGTGACTATAGAAGGCTGAGCTGCTGTCCCTCAGCTGACAGGGTGGGACAGGGCTCTCTCGTTTGGGTCCCCATAAAGGCAGGGAAGCCCAGAGACCCGGAGAGAAGAGACCTGGCTTCTGTCCTGGCCCTTGTACTCATACCCTAGATCTGTGACCTCAGGCATGTCACGAAGACTCTCTGGGCTCAAATGCCCCCATTTTAGGGTAGGACCTAGAGCCATCCCTGCCAGGTGGGGTGATGGGGAAGGCTCAGAAACACTGGTGATGTGGAGATGTTGTGTACATGTCACCTGAGAATGACATCTGGTTTTCCCTAAAAGTCTTGATAGTTCAGATTGGAGGTCCAGAATCCATTTTTAAAAAATCCTACACCCAGAGGAGTGGTGGGAAGGGGATTTTACAAGAATTAAGGTGCTGGGCCCTCTCAGACGCAGTCTCATCCAACTCTCTGACCCACGGGGGTGAGCGCGGGGGTCTTCCAGCACCACGGCCAGGACCGCTACTCCTCCAGCTCCCTCTGAGCCCTTCCCGGCACTGGGGGCCGAGCACGGCCTAATCAGCCCAGAGACCCAGAGTGGGGAGAGGATTTGCCCAAGGTTACTGGAGGAAGTATTGGGGTTGAAACTCTCCGAAGCCTGTGTTTTTTTCAAAACACCTGAGCAGGCCTGGAGACGGGCCAGGGGAGGAATGATTTTTCTAGTCAGTGGGTGGTGGGTTTCTTCAAACAATGTCCACCAGTCAGCTTGCATTTGATGGATTGATGGGGTGTTCAGGGTGGGAAGAAGCTATTGTTCCAGAAAATGCTGCAGCCCCTTGTGGATTTTTGTGGATAATAATGAATCAAAGTGATGACTGACACTTGTGAGCACTTACTGTATACAAGGTCCCCTGTTCAGTGCTTTAATTAGCTTGTGTCTTAGGGAGCACAATGGGCACTTTTTCTGGAGCCCTGGTTCTGCAGAAACTGAGGCCCAGAGAAAGACCTTGGCCCTCCTCCGTCACAAAGCAGGTTGAAGTCAGAGCTGCTGCCTCCCAGTCCAGAGCTCCTTTTCTCAGTCTCTCCCAGATTCCTGGGGTCCCAAACTTCCTCCAGGGAATTTCCAGCCCCAATCCCACTTGCCTGTCTCAAGATGGGCAGAAAAAGAGAGGGCTGGCTGGTGGGCCAGCTTCCCAGGTGGCCCAGTTTCCTGAGGAGGGCCTAGCCCTGCTTGGTGGCGGGGGCTGGAGGGGCTGCTGCCTGGGTATATTTAGAGCTGCTTCTTGCTGTGCCAGGGCCTCGGGCCTCGAGAATCAGCTCCAGCCAGCTGAGCAGAAAGCCAGGTCTGTCAGCAGCAAAGCGGGATAAAAATAGTTTCTCCTGTCTGCTCAGAGCTGGGCAAAGGGGCTGGTATCTCCCCTCCCCTTGTTATAGTATCTTTGTTAGCGGTTCCCCGGGCACTGGACCAGAAGTGACACCCACCTCCTCCAAGGGCCTGGCAGCTGGTATACCTGCCCACTGGGGAGGGGTCCAGATGAGCAGAGGCAGAGTGAGGTTTGGCCCAACATGACCAGGGCTGTAGGGCGTGGTGCTCATGACCCTTGACCCAGACCCAGGGAGTGTCTAGAAGATTCCAGGGCCCATCCCCACCTCCTGAAATCCCCCATATTCTGGCTTTTCCTGGCCGTGACCCAGTTCCTGTGGCCCATAGGGAGGTCCACAGCTCTGCAGGAATCAATAGGAGAGATTTTTCAAGGGGTCTGGAGGTAGGAGTGGGTGTCTGAGGGTCTTGCATTGCCTAGCACCGGTGGAGGGGCAGCCTCCCACTCCCTTGGGGGGTCTTTGATAGGCCATTTCTGGGCCGCCTCCTGGAGACCAGGTGTCTGGCACAGCGTGTGCTGTCTCTCCGGGACCTTGCTCCCTGCCCTGCCCTCTCTCGGCCCCACACAGGTGCAGTCAGAGAGCCCAATTCAACCTCCCTTCCTGCCCAGAGGCTGGCAGGGGACACTCCAGGGGAGACCCAGGAGTTCGGGGGCCTCCTCTCTCAGTGTCTCACCATGCCTCCCAGAGGCCTGCAGGCTGTGGGCACCCCTAGAATGTGGGTGAAGCACCTACCGGGGAGGTGCGACAGGGTCCACCACTGATGCTCTTGTGACCTTGGGCAAGTCATGGGCCCTCCCTGGCCCTCGGTTTGCCCCC
This sequence comes from Macrotus californicus, assembly GCA_007922815.1. Taxonomy (NCBI): domain Eukaryota; kingdom Metazoa; phylum Chordata; class Mammalia; order Chiroptera; family Phyllostomidae; genus Macrotus; species Macrotus californicus. The sequence continues at coordinate 153,619 of VMDR010000356.1, read as the reverse complement.
GTAGGTCAGAGCTAATACCCCATGTGTGCATTGCCTCTGGCCCAGCGTGTGGGGAGTCTTTGGGACACATCGATCACTGGGCTGACATGGGGACTCGATGTGCTCTCCTGCCCGCCCTCAGGAACCACAGGCTGAGACTGTCCAAGGAGTGGAGGCTCCACTTGGACCCCTCATGGACCCCTTATGACCCCAGGCTTTAGGGGGGACTATGGGCCCCAAATTTCGTATTCCATGTGGACCTTGTTATTCCATACTCCCACTGACTAATTCTTAGGAGAATCAGATTTCTGGATCCCTAGAAAGAGCTGAAAGAGATCAAGTTCAACTGCTTGATTTAATGGAGGGAAACTGAGGCTGGGGTAGGGAAGATTAGTCTAAAGCCACAGAGAAAGTCTAGCCAGCCTTAAGAATGGACCTGGACGTGACCTTGGGCTAAAAATTGGACCTGGACCCTGAACGTTGACCTGGACCTGATCCCAGATGTCGAAACTTGAACTTGGATATGGATTTGTTCTGAATCTGGGACTGGACCTATAATTTCAGAGGTTGACCCTGGACCTAGACCTCAGACCTAGCCCTAGACCTGGGGTGGGATATAGACGTTGGACATAGACCTTGGACCTGGACATCAGATCTGGACCTCAATGTTGGACTGGACGTTGGACTGGACATTGGATCTGGATCTCTGACATGTCTCTAGTCTGGACCGTGGACCCAGATCAAGACCAAGATGCTAGGGGAAGTGGGCCGGCTGTGTGTCATTGGGTACCTCCCCAACCTTCTCTGGGCTCCCTCTGCCGCGGAATTGGGGCAGCCCTTTTATGTCCCTGCTCCCCAGGTGGACTTTCTGAGGTGTGGGGTGGGTGTGTTGAGGCCTTTCAGTCCGGCTCCCGGCCTGGCCTGGAGCGACTCCCCGGCGCCGGCAGAGGGGGTGGGAGGAAGTGGGCACTGGCGTGATGATGTGGTCAACAAGATAGCCCTGGGGCAGAGGTAGGAGTGCTTCCTTGGCCTGCTAGCAGGGAGACTTCATGTAGCTGTGGAGGGCAGACAGCTGCGTTATTGGATTGGCATTGATCCCTCATCTGCCTGGGTCGAATGCACTCTGAAGGAGCAGGAGGGCAGGACCAGCACGGGGTGCAGAGGCAGGGGACCTGGGGCCCAGCTGAGGTTCACAGATGAGGTATGAGGAAGGTGGACACTCAGCTGGGGTCCAGAGAGACCGCCGCTGTGCAGAGGGTGGCCAGCAGTCATCTCTGGGATGGTGAGAGTCCCCAGTATCCCCCCATGAAGGAAGCCCGGGCCTGTGAGGGGGGCACTTGGTGGAATTGGAGGGCTAGTTCCAAAAGGGTTAGGAGGGTGTGAATGGGCATCTCACCCACAGACTGAACCTGCACTCAGAATCACCCAGGAGCGAGGAGGGGAAGGGGGGTTCAGAGGAGGCAGGAAACAGTGGGGGAGGGAGGGGAGCAGGGGGGGAGAAAAGAGGCATTGTACTGGAGAGGGTGGTGAAGTTAGATCTGGTCTTCCTTCTCTGGGAAGCTCTGCAGAGCTTCCCCATTTGGGGGGCTGCCCCTCCCCTATTTATGGGTTCTGTGGTTTGGGGGGAGCCTGAAGGCCAGACACACCTGCTGCACCCTCTGCCCAGCGCATGGAAGCTGAAAAGGAATGGTGTAGGGAAGTCGCTCTGTGTGTGTGTGTGTGTGTGTGTGTGTGTGTGTGTGTGTCCTCCAGGAATTCTCCAGCACTCCCAGGCATTCCCTGAGCTAGGGGTACACCTCTTTCATTTGGGGTCTTGCATCTTCATCAGTTAGGAGCCTTTGATTCCCTTAACCTGCACCTTTACAGGCCCCCTCCTCACCCTCCACGCTCCCCTCCCACCACCCTTCTGACCCTGCAGCCCTTGCTGCAGGGACCGCTGGTAAGAGGATCTTTCCAATAACTGGAACTGTCTCCAGCCCCAGGCCCTCCCTCTCTCCCTCCCTTCTCCTCCCTCCCTCCTTTCCTCCCTCGCTCTCCTCACCTCCCCCCTCCTCTCTTTCTCCTTGTTTACCCAGCACACTTACACACGCTGGGAGAGAAAAAACGTCAGCTCAGCAATTTCTCACACTTCCCTCAAACGCTCAGCAAGGTTATTTCCGGCAGAGCAGAGACAACGGACCACCAGGAGCTGGCAGGCTCTCCGAGGACCCCAGCACCCCTACCAGCCATGGAATGGGGGAGCCCTAGCTGCCCAGTCTGGCCACACCCCGGGGATGAGAGAGGCCCCTGAAAACAGGAGAAGGCAGACCCTGTGTTTCCTGGTCATACCCAGCTTGAAGGGTCACCCCTTGGTCTCTGGCACCAACTGTCTACTGCAGACACTGCCAAGGCAGCCAGGCCAGGGTGCCCGTCTTCACCACGGGGCAGCCTGCAAAGGCTGAAGCCAAGAAAAATGCCGGATCTCAGAAACTCTGCCACCCTCAGCTGGGCATCGGTTGGTAAATAGCGCCCTACAAAAACCCTGACAGTGGCCCCCTGCATTCTTTTAGACCCTCATGCAGGCATCTCCAGGGCCTCCCACGTCACCCTTGACCTTCATAGAAACGGAGATTGTCAGAGTTGGAAGGATACTTTGTTGATGCTATCAAAACTCTTTTACTGCTGGGGAGACAGAGGACCAGAGAATGGAAGGCACTTGCCCAAGGTCACACAGCAAGCCAGAGATCTAGAGCCCTGGCCTCCCAGAGTTCCAGGCCAGGTGTCAGACTATTGGGATAGTTTTGGGATTCCCATGTGGTCAGGGAGCTGATTCAGAGCCCTTTGGGGAAAGGGCCAAAGATGGGGGTGGTTCTAGGGTGTCAAGTCTGGTAGAACCTCCACAGGAGCACCTCTGCCGATGGCTTTGCCCTGCCCCTGCTCCCTCCATTCACTCGGGGGCTCCTTCTGAAGCTTTTTTGGACTGAATTCAAGGCAAGGCACTCCTGCCTTCCTCCTGAGGAACAACCCGCAGTTTCGGCTGTGCGTGAAGAAAGTCTCTGGGCTTCTCTGGGTTTCCTCAGCTGGCCTGGGGACAGAACCAAGGATGCCTCAAGGGGTGGGAGCCCAGGGCTTCTGTCAGTCCCCCAAGGGATCCCCATCACAACATTGCACACATTTCAGTTTCTGCCCAGCTCCCAGCACGCACTCCCCAGCCCTGGCACAGCCCCAGGTCCACCCTCTGTCCTGCCAGCACTCAGCCCAGCCCAGCCATGTCCCTGGGCTCCTGTCCTGGACCCCAAGAGGCCCTGGGATCAAGGAAAGAGGATAGTAGAGTAAGGAGCATGTGGGTGACAAGGAAGGGGGTTGGTTCTCTTGGCTATCTGGGTGAGCCAGGGGCTGAGGGGCCATAGCTATATTTCTGATCACTCCCTAATTTCTTTGACCTTGATGAGGTCACAGAGCCCTTTGCCCAGCGCCCTCTTGCTACCTGGCTTGGCAGAGTGATGGAATGTGGGTGAAGTGCTTGGAAATCCCCAAAGCAGGAGCTCCCACTCTCCTGGGCTCCTGCCTTTGCCAGGCCAGCTTCCCCCTCATCCTCAGCCCTTTCTCCTCTCCTCTCCTCTCCTCTCCTCTCCTCTCCTCTCCTCTCCTCTCTTCTCTTTTCTTTCTCTCTCTCTCTCTCTCTCTCACACACACACACACACACACACACACACACACACACACCCACACCCAAAGCCGATGCCACATGTGATGTCAGATTTCTTATTGCCAAAGGGATACCTCCTTTCCAGACACCTGCCCTGGTGGGGGCCGACCAAGAAAGGTTTTGTGATCCCTTTGATGGGTCCACAGAAGCAGTCGTGGTTCTTCCCCACACCCTCCAGAGATCACCCTGTTCTGGGCCCGAATGACCTCTCTTGTCCCCCAAACCCTTGCCCCTGCAGGAACTTGCTCTGAGAAGGGATGGAGTGTGTCGGGGGTGGGGGACTTAGAAGGAGCAGCAGAGCTGCTTCTGGAGGCAGGTGAGAAGCTGGAGTGGGGAGGGATTGCAGCCCAGGGGACCAGGAGTCACTTTTGGGGAACCCCTCCTAGAAATCTCTTCTTCACAGTCCCCAGGACAGGCCCAGCCTTTGGCAGGCATGTGGCTGAGGGTAACAAAAGAGTTGCTGAGGGGCCCTGAGAACACTTGTCTGGCATCGCCAGGGGGAGCAGGTTGGAAGGGAAGGAGGGCGTCCCAGCTACCCCCTGGGAGTCGACCCCGGCTCCCCAGAGATTGGTAGTCTAGGTCCGCTTACCTTCCCCACCAGGGGAGCACACTTAGGTAGCCAGTTTCCTTCACTCAGCCAGGGGGAGGGGACCCTCGGACCGCCTTGTGCATTAGCCTCCCCAGCATTAGCCCTTCACGAGCGCCCCACTATCTCCCTTCTCTCACCACACCTCACTCAAGCCCGTTCTAGGGCCACAACTTTCAGAGTCCGGTCTGGCGCATGGCTTCGGAATGGGCCGACCCTGCGACTTTCCCTTTGTAGGGACCTAGCCGCTGCCCCGCCTGCCGGGCCCTCCGGAAGCCCGGGAGGCGCACGCCGCCAGGGAAGTCTCCTCTCGGGGCTCTCCGCCGGCGCACCCCTCCTCGTAGCCCGAGTTGGTGAGGGCCCGAACCCCCTCCCCTCCACCCCCGCGCCGGTCCCACTCACCGTTGTCCCCGGGCGGCCCCCGGGCGCCAGGCAGCACGTAGGCGGTCTCCAAAGGGTGATAAGTGGGGGCTGGCACCCCGCTGCACTGGAAGCCATCCCCTTTGATCTTCTTTACTAGGAAGGAGCGCGGCATGTTGCGACTGGCGGGGGGCTCGGCGGGGGCACTTGCGTGGGGCCCCGGTGGGGGGAGGCGGCCTGCCGGGCGCGATTGGCTGTCTGCGCGGGGTTTCAGCACTGGACAGCTCCCAGCGGGCGGGCGGGCGGGCGGACAGCAGCGCCGAGCCGGCCCCAGTGGCAGCCGCCCGGCTCGGCTCGGGCTTGGCGGCGGCGGCGGCGGCGCGCAGACAGGCGATCGCTGGAGCTGTGCTCAGCACTCCGGCTGCCGGCTTTATATGGGACGCAAGCTGGAGGAGATCAGGTGGTCCCCTAGCAATGGAACTGTTCAGCGCTCTAATCCATCAAATGTCCCCCAGGACAATCGCTCCGCACACGTTCCCCTGAACCGGCGGCGGTGGGGGCAGGCCAGGCGCAGGGAGCAGCGGGCAGGCAGGAGGGGAGAAAGTGAGGGCGAGAAAGGCGCGGAGACAGACACAGAGAAAGAGGAGTATGTATGGGGTGGGGGGAAGAGAGAGAGAGGAGAGAGAGGAGATCCACGGAGAAAGACAGAAAGAGACATGCAGAGAAACGGAGACACACACTGAAGAGGTAGAAATAGAAACAGAGAGACCAAGATGAGGACAAAAAGACACGAGAGAAACAGAAGAAGGACAGAGATGGAGAGAAGTAGCAACATACACTCACACACCCACGGGAGGCAGAGAGAAATCCAGACACACAAAAAGAAAGCCCTCCAGTGATGCAAAGAAAGGAAAAGTGCGCACCAGAGGGAGAAGCCCAGGGGAGGGGAGGGAGAGCCGTCCAAGCAGGTGGGGTTCAGGCACATGGGGACACAGAGAAGGGGTGCAGAGAAAAAAAGTGTGAGCTCGCCAGTGGCGACCTTCCTGCCTCCAGTCCTCTCCCTCGCCCTCAATTCCGAAGTGGCCAATGTGGACACTCAGCTTTAACTAGAGGAAGTGGTCCCCCCACTCCAGCTCAGCTTCCCACTGGGAAGCCTCCTATTGGGTTTGGGGTTCAACTTTCTTTTCCCAGACTGGTGGGGGGGAGCAACTCCTCCATGCCGACGCCTGCCCCGCTCAGCCGGTCCTGTTCCGGTGCCTAGCTCAGGCGGGCGCTGCCAGAGGAAGTGAAAATCGTCCAGTAATTAATTTCCCTGCTGCTGGGGGGGGGGTGGTTTTGACACATCCGAGGCTGTGTCTTTCCCTGAAGCGGGGAGCAGACAATAGAGACACGTGGACTGGGAAGGGAGAGGGGGGAAGGGAGGGGGAGTGGGGCTCCTGCTGGAACTCTTTGCAGGTCAGCTTCTTTGTCTCCCGGAGAATCCGAGCAGACCCCCCCAACCCAATCCAGCCAAAACCTGAGGGAGCTCCCATATCTTGGCAGGACTGAGGAGCAGGAGAACTCAGGCCCCGGCCCAGAAGCTGCTTGGCAAAGTGCCATGGTGGTGGGCTGGCCTCAGCAGTATGGGATGGCCAGTACACAGGAGTCCCAGAATCAGACTCTAGGAATGCCAAGATCTCATTGGTCAACAGTGTTCTGTTTATGGGATGCAAGGCTGAGGAAGCAAGGATGTGCTTTTGGGACTGGGTCATCCAATAGCAGTTGGGAGACTCAGACACAGAGAGGGCCTGGAGGTGCCCAAGGTCCCTCAATGAGTCAGCAGAAATTTCCAGAGACCCCTGTGATCTGTGGGCATAACTGAGTTGGGGACTCACACAGCCTTTGAAAGGTGGTCTAGAAGCCTCAGGATAAAATTGGGGTCTGTGACCTTGCCAAGGCCCTGTGTGATCTGGGGGACCCTGCCTATTTTCCCAGCCATCTTGCCTCATATGTTGTCTGCTGGGAGTTTTTTTAATCTCAGTGAGGGTTGAGGAGACCCCACCCCCTGACTCAGAGCACACCCCATATGCCCTACTCCAGCCACGTGGTCTTCCTTCTGGTCCCTCGGGTTTTCTGCTCTCTCGTTTGCCTCTTGGCCACCATTCTGTTCAGACTGCCCTTCCCCCCCTCACCCTGGCACACCCCCACATGTCCTCAGGATGTAGCTGAGGCATCACTTCCTCTGGGAAGGGGCCCCGACTTCCCACATTGTGGACCAGGCCAACTAGCCCATTAGTCCCTGAGCTTCCTAAGGACAGGGACTCTGCCCAGTGTTGGTTCAGCACATGCTTCACAAGACATGTAGGGCATCCCAGTTCCCCTACATACTAGCCATGGGACCTTGGGCAAATGATTCAACTGCTCTGTGCCTCAGTTTCCCCATTTATAAAATGTTAGTAATGTCGCTCTCTCTGGGGTTGTTGGGAATATTACAGAATTTCTCTGTATATAAGTCTTGGCATGGTGCCTGGCATACAGTAGGTGCTCAGTTCATGTGGATTCTATATGTACAGCTGTGTCCGGAGCACCTAGGATTCATTTCTCACACGTTTGTGGGGGAATGTGGAGTAAGTGGTGACTTAGACAGTCCTTGTTCCTGCTCTCTTGGAGGTGACATTCAATGGTCACTGAACAAGGGAACACCGAAGTCAACAATGTCCTTTCAAATACTTGTTTAGTGCTGTTACAAATACAAAATGGGGTGGGTAATGGAAGGTGGTAGCACCTGTATACAGGGTGATCAGGGTGTCCTGGAAGAGGTAACACCTGAGCCAAGACGGGAGCGCTGAGCTGGAGCCAACCATGGAGGAGGCGAGGAAAGAGTGCTCCAGGCAGAGGCCCTGTGAATTCAAAGGCTCTAAGACAGGAATGGGCTTGAGCCATAGAGGAAGTTGTTGATAATTATTCATGGTGTATTCATATTTTGGAGTTTGGGATCTGGGGTCTCTGCCCTCAGGGGGTGCCTCAGTGGGTAAATCAGAGAAGTGGGTGCCTGTGAGCTCACCCCCACCTGCCTGATGGTTCTCCTGTTCCAGCCCTCCTACAAAGAGATGGTAAAGCAGAGCCCAGAGAGCTTCACAAGTCACTGAGGATCCATAGTTACTTAGGGACAAAGCTGGAGCAGGACTGTCCGTCATCAGGTCTTCTCACTGGGCGGGATGGAGAGGTAACACACCCCTGAACTGACAGGCAGAGGCCCCACAAAAGTTTTGGATCCAAGGTCCACCCTGTATGTCAGGTTGAGGGAGAGATCCTAGGTCTCTGTCTTCCAGTTGGAAGATGGTGTGGGCAGCTTTAGCAGATAAGAAGACGCCTTCAGCCCAGAAGGTGAGGTTCAAAAATACCTATGAGGGAGGGGGAGGCCTTCAGCATGGATGGGGTACACAGTGGCCAGCACCGTTTCGTCACTGGGACATGGAGAGGGCGTTCTGTTCCCAAGCCTTCTCTAACACTGGCTTCCTGGTTCCAGAAAGTTTACTGTCAGGCCTTTATTTCTCCAAGTCACATCAAATAAAGTCCCCAAGCTGGAGGAAATAGGACGGGTTGTGAAGCAGACCTCTGCTGGATGGAATAGTCTGCAGCCATTAAAAATTAACGTATGGGGGAAAGCTCACGGAATCACGGGAAGTGGGAGTTGCAGATTCCCGAACTCTCTCACAGCACATTAACAGTTGGGAACCGAAATAAAAAATAGACATGCACGGAAAAGTGGAAGGAGGTGGTAGGACTATAGGATTTTTTCTGTCCCCCTTCTTTCTGTGTTTTCCAAAAAGACCATGAAATATTTTGGTTCATCAGGAATTTATCCTGAGCACCTGCTAACTGCTCCCTTACTTCTTAAGGGAAGAAGTGGTCAAGTTTTGTAAAATATGTCAGGGCGCTCATTCTTCTGACTTTGGGGCAGAGGGCACTACCGGTGGCACGTTTCCCCAGTGGGGACAGTAATCATTGTTATGTCAACAGCAGCATTGCTGAGCGGCCCCACGTGCCTGGCTCTGTGCTGAACGCTCAGCCTTCTCAGAAGCGGCTTCGCCGGGGGCTTCAGACAGAGGGCTTTGGAAGCGGCCTGTGCTCGCTTCCGGTCCACGCTCTGCCATTTCCCAGCTGTGTTCTCGGTGCCCCCATTTTCTCATCTGGAAAATGGGGGTTTTATGGGGCCTGTCTCACAACATCGAAGTGACGGTTACACGTACCTGGAAAGTGCTTAGAGCAGTGCCTGGCACACGGTAACTTGACTTGGCGATTGTTGACTATTTTCATTTACATCTCTTATCTAAGCCCCACCACGGCCTCATGGGAGAAGGCTCTATTATTGGCCCATCCAATAGATGGGGGTAAAATGACGGCTTCAAGGCTTCTTGGTCACTGGAGGAGTTGGGGAGGGTCCTACTGCCTCTCTTCCCGGGAGCAGGGCCTGACATAATGGGCCTAGCTGGTGGGGGCTGTTGGCTCGGCCCCCCTCATGCTACCTTGTTTGCTTCCGTATCTTCCAGGTTTTAACCCCACCCTACCTGTCAAGAAGGAGGGTAACTACTAGTGCCTGGGTGTGAATTTCAGGGCTGCGTGACCCCAGACGGCTGGCAGAGCTGCCTAGAGCCTTGCCCTCTGCTTGTCTGTGAAGAGGGCCTGAGGTACCATGTTTGCAGGCTTCACTCCATGGTGTGAGGAGGAGCTGCCCTGGCAGTCGGGAGCCCAATTCCAGCCCGGGCTCTCCTCCCTGTGCTTCTCCTTCTGGCTCCAGCTTTCTCATCTGTCCAATGGGTACAGGACGAGATGGTCCCTGAGCTGCTGTCCACGGCCAGTAATTGAATTCTGTATGAATTCCAAGGAGCAGAGTGGCTACAAATGCATCCTCTCCACGCTGATGGGGCTCTTTCTCTGGTGAGTGTCACTTTCTCTGCCCTGTTTCTCCGGTGTTGTTTACCCAGGCCCTCCTCTGAGCCAAAGGGAAGCGGGTAGGAGGAGGGTGAAACAGGCTGTTTCACAGCTCTGCGCACCAAGACCCACAGAGATGCTCTGCCCGAGGGATGCTGTGTTCTGTCTTGGGTTATTTTGGTCCTCTGGGAAGCAGATGTGCCCATGGAGGTAGAAGTGCAAAAGATTTATTGCAGATCACACCTGTGAAGGAATGAGGAGCGCCTTCAGCCCAGGGTGCACAGGTCACCAGGTCAGACACAGGTCGGACACCTGTGATGGGAGAGGTGGGAGAAAGGAAGATTAGGTAAAAGGAGCCTCAGGCAGCGGAGCAGCTCTAAGGAAGTCTGGCCAACCCTACAGGGGGCTCCAGTGCAAAGAGGAGTTCCCTGCTGGACAGGACAGCCAGGCCCTGGTTTCCTGCTGCGCCCAGTCATTGGCCAGCGCTGTCCTGGGGCTCAAGCACTGGCAGGCTGAGATTGAGAGGGCGCTGCAGCCGGAGGCTCTCAGTGACTGCGGTCCATAGGAGAGCCAAGTGGCCGGCACCTCCCCGTGGCTGCTGCGTGTTTTTCTTTACTTTGTTCATTTAATGCACACTTACAGCTCTGGGCTCTGTGCCAGGTACTGATCTACACACTTTACACGTATTACCTTCGTTAATCCTCACACTCACTTTTAGGCAGACAGTAGCATCAGCCCCATTTGGCAGAGGAGGCAGCTGTGTCCACAGAGGTTAACCTGTCCAAGGTTTCACAGCTAGTAGGTGGCGAGCCATGGCTCCAGCCCAGTTCACTCCGGGGGCCGTGCTGCCACCTCCCCACCCCGCTGCCTCCTTTCCTGCTGCAGAGGCTCCGGCAGAGATTTCTGGGAACTTTTCCATTTTCATCCCTCTTGGGCTCAGGAACTCAGAGCCTCAACAGACTTCCGGGAGGGGCTGCCTGGGACAGTTGGGGCCATGGCAGGGTCCCAGATGCTCCTAAAGCTTCTACCCTGCTGCTCAGAGCACACTTCCCTCCCCTCTTTGCCTGGTTAACCCCTCCTTCCATTGCTCCCTGGCTTGACCTCAGGATCTAGCCCAGAACAGAGATGATACGTGGTAGCAAGACCATGTTTCCAAGCCCTAGGTCATAATAACATTGGCTGACATTTATTGAGCACTTATTATGTACCAGGAGCCAAACCTAACCTTTCGTGTGGAGAGGGCCTAACACTGTCCCCATTTCACAGATGCAGAAATCAAGACTCAGAAAGGCAAGGTGACTTGTCCAAGGAGACACAGCTTGATGTCAGAATTCAAACCAGGCTATATGGCCGCAAAGCCTTGATTTTAAACCAGAGTCCCTCTAAGAGACTGCACGGGTGGGAGAGGGCCCTCCAAAGGGGGTCTCCCTCTTACTCTTCCATCCCCTGCCAGGGCTGAATGCTCCTCATTCACTGCCCAGCACCTGCACAGTGTTGAGCAAGTGGCGAGCGCTCAACAAATACATCTCTTGAATGAATGAAAAATGAATGAATGAAAAACCTCCTTGTGACCCTCATTCACCTTGGTCCCTTTTGACCTGAGCTTGAGTTGATTTGTCAGCCCTTGAGATTTCCCTTTGCCTTTGCAGATAGTTCAGTCTGTCTCCTGATGGCCACAGATCTTGGCATTCCCCCATTAGTGTCTTTCCTTCAAAGTTGGAGATATTCCTGAAAATGCTAACCTCTGTCCTTAACAAGGTCACACCTGAAGCAGCTCCCTAAAACCTCAGAAAGGACAGGTTGAAGGAATCTGATCACCAGGCTCCCTGCTGGCTTGGGACACTTGGCAACTGGACACCAATTTGGATGGGGGGTAGAGGGCTGAGAGGCCCTTACACAATAACCCCACATTCAAGCAAGTGAGCTAGTTCGGAGTTCAGGCCTGGGCCACCTGGAGCCAAGTTTTAATCCCAGCTCTGCCTCTTCCAGCTGTGCCACTTGGGGCAAGTCACTTTCCTCTCTGTGCCTCTATTTCACCTCCGTAAACAGGCCAACAACAGCACCTACTGAAGAACGCTGTAAGAGGCCTGGAGCGTAGTTTGCCCTCGATAAATAGAAGCTCTACTTGAACAGCCTTAGGGATACCAGCCTCATTCCTTCCCCACTTCCATTTGACAGTTGGGGAAACTGAGGCACAGAACAGGGAAGTGCCTTCTTTGGGACTTTCAAGCTCCTGCTTGCTAGATCAAGGCTGGCTCCCTCACCCCACAGTGGCCTTTCCTGTTTCCCTCTCTTTTGCACCAGCTGAGCCCAGAACCACCTCTAGCAGATGCTGAGGTGGCTGTCAGAGCTGCAGAGTTGGCATTTCCAGGCTCCCAGGGCTCCTGGAACAGAGGAATCAACCCCTCTCAGCACCCGCGGCTCTACCTCCTGCTCCCTGCCTCTGTTCATTCACCAGCTGGGACCCATCCGCTTCTAGAGAAAGCCAGGAGGTGGCCCAGGTGTATGGAGGCAGGGGGCTGTCAATATTGACCTGTGCTTGACCCCAGGCTTGGTGAGTGGACAGACTCCTAAGGAGTCAGAACATCCACATGCCCTCAGTGCACACCTTCCCAGCTGTCCCTTGATCTCCCCTAGCTGCAGAGGGGCAGGGGAGCAGAGAGGTTAAAAGAGTAGAAGGCCTGGGTTCAAATTCCTCCTCTGCTACTTACTAAAAGTTATCTATCCTGGGCAACCTACCTATCCTTTTTGTACCTCATTTTCTTTGGCTGTCTAATGGAGATGCTGATACCAATGGGACCTACCTCACAGAGCAGGTGGGAAACGAGTGAGGTGTTTAGGATTGCACATAGCTGGTGCTCCATAATACCAGCCATTGTTAACCTTGAGCCCACCCTCTTCCTGGATGATCCAGTTGACCTCTTGGACCTTTTGGCCTCAAGAACATCTCCTTGCTGATTCCTGTGGCTCTGATGGTCAAGGCCCTGCAGTGAAACCGTCCTGGACCCTGGTGCTCATAGGGGTGCGTTAAAAGGTCTGCTTGGCTGTGATACCAGAAGAACTTACAGAATCCTCACAAGCATTTTGGAGGTAGACAGCATGATCACACCCATTTTATAAAGGAGGGCGCCAGGCATAGAGAGGTCATTACCCAAGGGCGCCCAGCCAGTAAGTCTGCAGATTTACTGAGCACCTAGTGTGTGCCAGGCACTGTGCTAAGGGGACAAGCACAGTGTCCCACAAGACAATGACCTGCTCTCATGCAGCTCACATCCCGTTGTGCCGACAGGTAATAAACAAGTAGGTGGATATGCCAGCTTCCTGCTTACAAAGCACTAGGAAGATAAGTGACAAGGGACAAAGACAGGATGAGTGGGGGGTGCTTTAGATGGGGTGATCAAGGAAGACCTCCCTGAGGAGGTGACCTTTGTGCAGAGTCCAGGTGCATCAGGTGCTTGGTTGGGACGCGGGAATTCATTCTAGTATTGCTGCGGCAGGTTCTGTCTGAGATCCTAGAGATCCCAGGACTGGTGGCACCTAGGGCTCAGTGGCCTGGGTCAGCTTCAGAGTGGGCAATGATTCCCCCCACCCTGGCTGGCCCACCTGTGTGGAGCAGTTAAAAGAACAGGGCAAAAGTGGTAGAATCCCTGAGCCTCACTCTTCTCATCTGTAAAATGGGCACTGATAAGCAAAACACACTGCAGAGATCTGAGATGATCCATAGACACAGTCCATGGAAAGTGCGGAGCACAGAGCCAGGCCCACCGGAAGCACCTGATTGTGGTGGCTGGAGTGGATGGGTGACCTTGCATTTAGCTGCCCAGCACCTTCAAACACCTTTGCCTTATGAGTCCCCTCCTCCCACTGGTGGCGTTCATACTGGCCTTCCCTGCTTCCTCTGCAGCCAGGGATGGTCATGCAGCCCAGGCTAGTGCTGTGCCATTTTGGCTAGAGCGTGGCAGCCTGTGTCCACTGAGTGTCCCAAAGCAGCAGTGACAAAGGTCCAAGTGTCAGCATAGAGCCTCGGTTTCGGCAGCATGGGCTCTGGCCTTGGGGCCTTGTGGGATAGCAGTGAAGTCTTCCCCAGGCCTGGACTTTGACCCAATTAGGGGCTTTTATTTTTATTTTTTCTGGGAATAAGGCCTCCAGTCCTGGTTTCTGGCTCTCATAGAGATTCCTCAAGCACGCATGCTGCTGTGGATCCTGGACGACCCAGGCGCCGCGCTGCCGTCTGGACACTCCCGTGGAACACGCTTCCTCAGGCGGAGCAGAACCCACAGGCCCCACCCTTCTGCCCAGGATGGCCCTGTGGGGACACTGTGCAGACAGTTGTTTCCACTCTCTCACCCCAGGGGCAGGGGCTGGGCCCATGCACGTTTGTGTTCTCGGCCCCAGCACAGTGTGGCTCAGGGCGAGTCTCAGTACGTGTTTACGATATCAGCAAACACAGGCCCCAGGGCATGGTTTTCACACACCTGCCCACCCTGGTTGCTTCCCTGAACCGCTTTCCAGTTTTTCGATGTTTTTCTGCATGTGCAGGACCCAGAACTGGACACAGAAATACATGAGCAGAGCTGAGCAGCAAGGGACTGTCACCTCCCTTATTCTAGATATTGGACTTCTAATAACATGACCAGGCATTTCAAAAGCTTGTTGGGGACTGTTTGCCCTGATAACAGACATTACGCTAAAATCGAGTGTTCTGTCTTTAGGTTCCCTCCCAGATTTTTGCTCAACCTCATTTTGCCACCTTCTTCCTGTATCTCATTCTCAGTGTGGTGTTGCCCCCACCCCCACCCCCACCCCACCCCACCCCCGAGACGGCAAATTGATTACAGCTTCAGAGCCTGCTTTCACGGGTTGGTCTCAGTTGCCTGGAGTGTGGTGTTGAGTTGGATTTCGGAGCTGAGCTTGGGCTCTGTGGGAAAGACGGCTGTAACTGACTAACGATGTCCGCCAAGGTACAGGAAGGGAATGCTAGTATGTGCTTGATGTACTTGTCATTCCCTGTCACAGGTGCGCCTAACCTGGGGTCCACAGAAAGAGTTCAGGACGTCCGTTATTCACTTGAATAGAAAAAGGGTGATGGCCTTAATTTCACTAGCCGGTACCTGGAATTTAGCATTCCTTCAGCGATGAACGCAGGACCTGTGACTTTGTCACTAACGGCAGTCACAGACATTTTCTTATCATACTGCAGATGTTCCAGATAGCTTGAGATACCGTTTACACTCATGATGACTTAGGGATTACAATAGCTATTTGCTAAATCTTGTGTTACATAAGAAAGAAGCACCTGTATTACTGTAATGTAAATTCATTTTTAATATTTGGGAACTGTTCCAATATACTTGGTTTTCTTTGTAATACTGTGTATTTCATTTTATTAGTTTAAAAACATTCTGAGAAAAGGTCCATAGGCTTCACCAGATATCAAAGGGTTCCATGAACTCTGGCCTGGTCAGGTGTGAGGAGCTCCCTCCCCGCTTTTCCAACTTCCCTCCCTTATTGTGGATCAGGGAGGGGAGCAGGAGGGTTAGATGAAGGCTTCCAGACCAAGAGAAGCCAACCACACGGCAGCTCCTGTGGTTCCCTGAGGTGATGTGGGAGGAGACGGAGCAGCAGAAGCCTTAAGTTGATGGAAAAGAGGCTGTGCAGGCTGCTTCTTGGCCGAGGCTGGACTCTGCTGTGACAGAGTTGAGAAGCTGGTGTTTCCCAAGGTGATACAAGGGAAGGAGGCTGGGCCTGGTCCTCCTAGAGGTTGGAGGGAAGTTTCAGCCCCAGGGAGACCTCAGATCAGCTACTCTTCTGAGCTCAGAGGCCCTGCACTGCAGGGGCCCATTGCACGGGAAGGAAGAGGCCCATGGGAAAAAGAGGCCTTGAACCCCTTCATCCCATGTGTGCAGCTTACCAGTTGTCACCTCATTCATTCACTTATTCATTCATTCACCCACATTTACTTAGTGCCTAGGAAGGGGTCACTAGGCAAAGGAAGAAGTGTAAGACTCATTTACTCCTTAAAAAACAAAGCAAACAGACAATGACAACATAAAGGCTCTATGCTTTGGTGGGAGAAAGACCATGAGGTCCCTAACGCAGCCCAGAGGGTTCAGGGAGGGCTCCCCAGAGATGGTGACTTTTCAAATGAGTAGGAATTAACCAGGCTCTTGGGTGCTCAGGGAGAGTGTTCAGGAAGCGAGAACGGTAGCATGTGCAAAGGAGCTGGGGAAGAAAGAAGACACGGGGCTTGCAAAACATTCGATTAGGGGATGGAGGTGGCGAGAGATGGCTGGAGGGGTAACATAGAAAGCCTGGAAGCCATGCTTGGACAGTTCCCTGGCTGTGGTGCGGAAGGGGTGTGGGCCCCTGCTGCCCCATCTGTCAGTGGCACTGAGCTGTGACTGCAGTGGCCGGGGGAAGTTCAAGGTCACTGTCTGGGGTAGGGGAGGTGGAGACCATTTCATCAGGGCTGGCAGAGGCCAACTGGGAGGCTGGGCCCCACGCCTGCCTCTCCCGGCAGCACCACGAAGGCCCTTCTGCTGTGAGGGCTTGAGTGGGCCCTGCCCCTTTATTTATGGGCTGTGTGAGCAATTTGCTCCTTGCCGGCCGGCTGGCTGGGTGTGTGATGCGGAGATTACTCACGCCCCAGTTGTGGTCCGGCCTCTGCAGGCTGCGGGGTAATGAGTGAGGTAATTAAGTGTAAAAGACAGGAGCAGGCAGGGGAGAGCTGGGGGGTGGCAGCGAGCAGTCACTGGTTCTTTTCAGGAGCAGGGGAGTGAGATAATGTGGGATAATAGCCCAGCCAGGCCCTGCCCAGGCAGCCCAGCCTGTGCCGAGAGGTGCCCCCAAACGGCCAAGACAATTCAGCCTTTTCAGGGAAAATGGCGGGGCTCAGGCAGGGCCCTGCTCCTGGGGACAGCTGTATGGAAATGACAGCTCCTCTTCTTGGGCCTGTCCTGTGCTGGTTGAGGGTGAGGACCAGGCGCCTTCGGATGGGGATGAGGCTGGGAAGTAGGGAGGCTGTGGATAGGACCATGGAAGTGTGACAGGCAAGACGCGGGGTGCACGAGGGGCTGGGAGATCGAGCTGGCTGGGGGGAGAGGAAGTGTGTTGAGAGCAGTAGGTGACATTGGTGGTGGCTCCAGAGTCTGCCTCACTGGGTGGGGACTGTGGTGTGGCCACTGGCTAGCTCTATGACATCAGCCTAGTTGTGCTCCCTCCCTGGGACTCTGGGAGGCTGTCCAAACAGTCCCTGCCTCACAGGGGAGTTTGGAGTTGGAAGTTCAGAAGCAGAGAGCATCGGCCATTCGTTCTTGATTGAACACATTTTATTGAGTGCCTCCCATCATCTAATGGTTTCTGGGGCTGGGGCAATAGCAGGGAATAGATCACACGTGCATGCATATGCATGGAGAGAGCGGGCTCTTTCTGACAGTAGACTGTCTAATAACAAATCTAGAAAGAAGGATGGAAACATGATAATGACTGATTCTGGCAAGAATCGTCACTGGATGCTAAACAAAAGCCATTGTGGGAGAATTTGTTGGGGACAGGATATTAGCATAGCCTTAAAGTCCCTCGCCACAGATAAAGTATTAATTGCAAAGGGAAGGAGGGTGAGTCTGTATTGGAGAAACAGGGCAAAAATGAAGTCAAGTGATGCCAGGTAACGTCCCCTGTTACAGGACCAACTGGCGTGCACCTCCTGGTAGGCTGCACAAGGAAGAGTGGAGAGCGGCTCCTGTGACGTCCCTGCTGAAGATGCAGAAGCCGAGTCTGATCACGGGGCCCCATCAGATAAACTTCAACGGAAGAACCTTCTACAGAATAACCAGCCCGTAATCTCCGCGAGTGTTGAGATAACGGAAGGCATGGAGAAAACCGAGGGACTGTTCCAGATGAAAGGAGACAAAAGAGATAAGACAGCTAAATACAAGGAGTATTTCTGGATGGAGCTCTTGGTTGATTTTAAAAGACATGATTATGGGGACAATTGACAACATTTGAGTGGCTTCTGAAGGTTCGGTGACAGCGATGTGTGTCAGCGCTCTGATTTGGGGGGTTTCACTGTGGTCGTTACGTAGGAGAATTTCCTTGTTTGTAGAACATACAGACTCAAGTATTGGGGGCGGGTCATGGGGAATTGGATCAGCAACTCACAAGTGGTTCAGGAAAAAATCTCTACACAAAGAGCGAATGATAAAGCAAACGTATTTAAATGTGAACCTTTGGGGATGCCGGGTGAAGGATATATGGGAATTCTTTGTACGATGTTTGTAATTCTTCAAAATAAAGTTAAAAAGTTATTCAGATAAAACGTAAACCACATAAGGTCAGGTAGTGATAAGTGATATATAGAAAAATAAAGTGGGCAGGGGAACAGCATGGAGGGGTGGAGCTATTCTAGAAGGTGTGGCCAGGCAGGCCTCTCTGGGAAGGGGCACTTGAGCAGAAACCTGGGTGAAGGGAGGGAGTGGCCCTCTGGTTATGTGGGGGGAAAGCCTTCCGGGCTGAGGGCCCCATCAGAGAAAAGGCCCAGAGTGGACTCAGCTTAGCACGTGTACTAGTTTCTATTGTTATGTAGTACATGTTAGTGGCTTCAAACGACACCCGTCTGGCTCACAGCTCTGTCAGTCGCAAGTCTGGCACAGTGACCTGTGCTCTGTCACATAACCTCCTCACAGGAGTAAGCGCCATCCCGTTCACAGTTCAGGGGAGTCTGCTGGGCAGGTACGCCTGGGGGCGCTGGAAATCTTGGGGGCCATCTTAGGGTTTTCTGCCTGCCACAGTGGGGGCTCTGAAGAAGTGGAAGCCAGTGTGCCTGGAGAAGAATGAGCGAGGAGGGGAGGGGTAGGAGAGAGCAGGGTGTCTTAGGTGGAGATATATAACCCAATGGGAGACTGAGGTTCGGAAAGGGATCTCGTTTGGCTCCTGAGCAAGGGGAGGATCCATGCCAATTTCCCAGGGACTCACTTGAATTAAAGAGCAACCCCAGGGTAGGATCCTATAGATGATTTCAGTCAATGGCATGCCTGCCTAAGAGTGGCCCTTGGGGAACCTGTGGGCTGCTGGGCGTGGGGGATGACATGCATTGGCCCGGCAGGCACAGTGCAGGAAGCCACAGGCTCTTCAAGGGCCTGTGGAAAAGTCTGAAACCTTTAAAAAAAAAATTGGCCGGGAAAAACAAAAAGAAAAAAGCTTACCAGAGTTGAAAGCAATATGATTAGGCCAACTGGTGACCAACAACCGATTCGACTCTCATAGTAGTTATATGTGTGTTCTGTCTAAAGGGGCTGCGTCTCGTTCCCATTTTTAAAAGACTGCATGCTCCATCGTACCTCATGCCACGTACAAAATAAAAAGGTACAAAAGGAGATGCGGTGAAACGTCTCCCTCTCACCCCTGACCACCCCCTACCTCTCTCCCTTCCCCTGAGGCCAATTTCCTGTGCTCAGAAGTATTTTATGCACATCCAAGTGAATATGTGTACACACACTTAGCTTCCCCCATGCCGCCACCTCACTTTTCACCATGGCAGGGCTCTGCCTGCTGTTTCCCCTTGGCAGTGTATCTTGGAGATGCTCTGGATTGGCTCCTGAGGAGCTGCTGTTCTTTTGTACTGCCGCAGAGCAGTCTGTTATCCGGATGAGCCCTCGTTCACGAACTAGCCCTGCTTGCAGCCCTCCCCCCCTTCTCCTCCCTCCTACCCTGAGCATTCCTGGCCTCTCCCCGGCCCTCAGGATGGTCACTGCCGCTTAGCTCATCCTGCTACTTCCACTGAAATGGTGAGTGCGGGATCTGGCTTGCCCAATGGCTGCCCAGCAGGGCTGGGTCACACTACCCAGAATATAGGAGAGTTAAAGTCCCAGCCCTGGGAAAAAACAGTGTCCAATGAAAATCGGTAGATACAGCGGAAGGCAGGTGAATTTCCCAGGTGCCCCAGGGCAGGGGGCCTGAGGGAAGCGCTCAGTCCTACTCTTTGCTCATGCCTCCTGCGCTCACATGCGAGTTTATCCAGGATGTCTCCAGGAAGCGGATGGCTGGGTTGTCAAGTAAATACAAAATGATGCCCAGTTGTTCTCCAAAGTGTTTGTCCAAGGTGACCCCCTGTCACCAGTGTCACAGGGTCCGTCTGGTTCCACATAAGTGATTACATTGGAATTTGTTCAGCTTTTAAGTTTTGCCAATCTAGTTGACAGGAAATGAGCTTTGGATTTGGGCTTCTCTAATTACTAGGAGGGCGAGCATTTATTCCTGTGTTTATTGGCTGTTCGGGTTTGCTATTCTTTGTTTCAATCTTCAGACTATTTTTCTTTTTGATTGTTTGTCTTTGTTTTATTGATTGGTAGGAGCTCCTGATACATTTTGGATACTAATCTTTGTCAGAGTGTTAAAGCGTTTCCCAGCTTGTGGCTTATCTTTTTATTTTTTTTTATGGTGAACTTTTGAACAGTCTTAATTCTAAGGTAGATTAATTTATTAGTATTCGCCTTCATGGTTTGGACTTTTTGTTTCTTGTTTCAGAAATTCTCTGCAACCCACATCCAACCGAGTGTTTCATACGCAGGGTCGGGCAGAAGTAACGCCGCTGAATGTGGTTGGCGGGGTGCGTGAATGCTTCACACGAGATGGACAACGGTTTGAGCAGTTCACCTAAAATGTCGTAGGGCGTGCTTGAGTGTGATATTGTTACGTACAGAATTACATGCTTACGATTTTGTAATAAGAGATTCGTAAGTAATAAAAAAGGAGCATTATTTGTGCTGGACTCTGTAAATGTATACATAATAGGACACATTACATATTCTATTTTGTAGCTACTTTTCTTCTTTAACAGTATAACGTGAGCGTTTCCCCGCATTAAAGTGTCCTCAGCGTCGTTGGTGAAAGGTCGCGTGGCTTTCCATGGTGTGCAATGTGCTCTTTGCCGAGGCCCTATGGATGAGCATCCAGGAGTTCGACTCCTCTCTCTTATCAGCAGCGCTGCCGAGAACATCCTGCAGCCATTGTGGTCCACGTTCATGATGATTTCTTTTAGGTAAGTCTCAGGGGAGAAATTGCCTGTGCAATGAAAGGTTTATGGTACATTTTACCAAATTTGCAGGGGTCTCGCCTTGGATGCTTTTCCCGGAAACCATAAGCCTTTGTGTGAACTTGCCCTTCCCAAGCGTCTGGAATCAGCAAAGTCCACGGGTGGCCTTGGGGTGGGGTCCTGGAGGCTGCGTTCCGCGCAGGGGCGGTGGGCAGGCATATTCAGTTGCGCATGCGGGTGTGGCGATGGCCACCCTGCTGGATGAAGACTGTCCCCGCTCTCTTCCCTCCTATGCCCCCACAGGTAAGATGCCTTTATTAGGTGGTGCTGAGAGGAACGAGCCAAGAAATGCCCATTGAGGCCGGTATGGGTGATGATTCTCGGCTCATGAACTGTATTTTCAAGGACATGAGTTGCTGGGCCCTCAGCTACGCCCTCTGGGTTGAGGGCTGGAACTGAGGCCACTTACAGCTGCTACCCCCTGGGCTGGCTGCCTAAGGTTCTCATGAAATGTTTGTCCAACAAACGAAGGACTTTTAAAAAGTCCCCCAGAGAACTGTCAGACTGAGAACTTGAACCTTGCTAGGGGTATCAGACTTTTAATCCTTAGGCATTTATTTGAGCGAATATCAACATATATCCTTTTTTTAAAATGGTAATTGATAGTAATTTTAATTTACGGCAGTGGTATAAAGTTTCCCATTAGCATGAATTGGCTTTATTTTTTTAATGAGGCCATTTAAAGAAAATATTAATTTTAATGAAATACAGACAGAATGCAAATGGGAGTGGGAAGGGAGGCGGTATGCTTATGTAGAAACTTCTAGAAACCTTGCCTCCATGGAAGTCTCCTCCTTGGAAGAAGCCTAAGACCCATCTGGGTTGGGTCAGAGAAAAGCAGGGCCTGGGGATTCTAGGTGGGGGGGGGGTGCTCTGGGGGGCTCTGGAGGATGGTCAGTCAGGGAAGGTGTACAGAGCTCTTTGTGGTATTGAAATCATATTTAGGGACTAAAAGATGTATTTTCCTCTTCATGTCACTTGACAAGGCAACTTTGCAAAGTTTCAGGCAATGAGGAGTGCTCCCCGCCCCATCACTTTACAGAGGGAACCTGAGGCATAAAGAGAAGCAGCAGTCTGCCGGTGGTCATGGGGTGAGTGCAGGGGGAGGACCTGGCCCGCTGGTGGGGTCGGAATTTGTGGAGGAGTGTGTCCACACGGGGACCCCTGGCACCAGGACACCCATAGCCCCTTCGTGGTGACAACAACAGCCGGATCCATTAGCATTTATTGAACGCTTACTGTGTGCTGGCCGTCTGCTAAGCAAATTTGGCTCTCTCGGTGAGGGCTTCACACTAACCCTGTAGCAGGGCATCCGTCATTATCTCCCAGAAAGTGTCGAGGGAGGGGTTATTGATTCACGGTGCCTGCCCTTGTAGAAACTGGAATTCCAATAAGGGAGAGGGGAGACAGAAAATAACCACAGGAAGACATAAATAAATGAGATAATTTCATATAGCGATAAATGCTATGAAGAGAACCAACAAGGTAATATGATAAGGTTTCTGGCAGCAGGGAAGGGACTGCCCGTGTGAGCCAGGGGAGGCTTCTCTGAGGAGGTGCCTTTGGAACTGGAGCCAGGAATGTATTGGATTTGAACCCGGACCATCTGAGAACTCTGCTCGTGACCCCAAACCTATCCCATCTCTGTCTTGTGTGGGTCCCAGAGCACTTCTGCCAGAGATGCCTTGCTTCCTTGTTAAGAATCCTGGAGTCATGGCTGAAGGGTGACGATGTCTGGGACTGAGGAATGGAAGGATGTATGGGACATGTGAGTCAGAAGAGTCTTACCCTGGGGGCTGCCCTGCCCACCTCCAGGGGCTCTGTGTTCTTCGCGGAAGCAGAAGAGTGTGTGGCACTTGGAGGTCTCTCTAGGTGGTTCCCCTGGCTGGAGGGGAGACCAAGTCCTGGAGAGGAGACTGGCCCTGCCAAGAGCTATGGCTTACAGCTGGGCAAGTTGTGCTGGGCTCAGGGGTGCCCGTCCGAGGGGGACTGCCTTGCTCCAGGAGGAAGGGGTGCCTATTTCTAATTCACACAAAGGAGTTCTCTGGGCCAGTGGCGGCCCTGAGCCTGGTAGAGGACAGTGGTAGAGATTAGCCCCCAGGTCACCTGCCCTTTCTCTAGCCTGCCTCCTGGCTTTGTCCCTGCCAGCCCAGGAAGGTAGGAGGGTGGGGTATCATCATTATGTAAGGAGTTTGGCCCTCTGTGATTGCAGCAAAGGGGACTTTGCAAGCTGATGACAGGCCTTCTGGGGCAGCAAAGAGGAAGGGCTGGGACTCCCTGGGGCCTTTGTGGAGCTGACAGGCTGAGGAGTGGGCGGGGCCAAGGGTGGGGGTGGCTCAGAAACGCCTTATCTCCTCTGGGCCAGTGTCAGCTCAAGTCCCCAGCCTGCAACACAGGCTGGAGCTGCCAGCCTGAGACTGGGGACTGCAGTGAATTTGCATTTATATTGGAGACTTCTGTTTCCAGGGCCTGCGGGGAGGAGGGCGGTCACCGTGGTCAGCTGAGCGCAAGGCAGGAGAGGAGGGGCCTGCGGCCCTGTCCTGCCAGGGGCACGGGAAGTGGCCAGTGGGCTGGGCCTGCCTGGCCAAGGAACAGTGGCACAGAAGGTTCTCTGGGCACCAGGCCGGCCCTGACAGCCTGCCTGTCCACCCTCCCAGCCGCTTGCCAACATCAGCTGAGAGTTGGCTCTGCCCCACTGGCCTAGGAGAAAGGTCAGAGGCCTGTGCCAGCAAAGGACTGGGCAAGGCAGAAGCCCTCCTGTGACTGAGTGCAACTGTATGTCGTCGGTCTCACCTTCCGCTCCATCCGGAAAGTTGTTTCAGCCAAGAAAACTGGGGCTCAGAGAGGCTGAGGCATTATTAGTCCAAGGTGATCCGGCTCGTCATCCAGGGCCCCATGGAGCTGCCTCCCAGTGACACTCAGGAGACGCGTGTGCTCCAGGAGACACCCTTTCACTCTGGGGCACAGAGGAGTTGACACCGCTGTGATGTCTAAGAGTCAAAGGATCTCATCACAGACTCATGACATTGTTAGGCCTGGTTTTATGATGGCTTAGAAACCCTGTTTCATTTTATGAAGTCCATGGTCATGACCAGGTTTCTCCTGCGCTTGGGGAATGCAGCTTCTCCCTGTGAGACTTCATAATGGGGAAGGGATGGAAAGAAGGCAGGAGGAAGGAGGAAAGAAATGGGAGGAGGGAAAGGGAGTGGTAGAGAATAGAAGAGAAATCGAGGGCAGAGGGTTCCAGGGAGAACCGCCGTCCCAGCCCCTGCAAGTGTGTTGGTTACCCTTGTGGACCTGGAGCGGTTGGGAGTACCCTCCATGACCCTTCCTGGCTGTTACATGGATTGGTGCTCCTTGCTCTGTCCTCCTGCTCCTCCCCCTACAGCTGAGGCCTGTGAATCGCTGGTAACAGTCTGTGAGCCCTGCTCCCGGTGGGGGAGCAGTGACCGCCTGGTGGGGGCTCCAGGGAGCAGAGGTCAGGCCTGTCTGTGGTTCTGGAGCTCAGTTCAAGGTGACTGGTGACCAGGCTTTGTCTCCATCCCTCAGTGCTTAGCTGCCTCTGGAGGGGGGGGGCTCAGCCTTGCTCTCTGGGTTCTCTTCATTCCCTCCCTCCCCCATCCCACCAGACGGAGGGCTTGGCCCCATTCCCCCAGCCTGTGACTGTGGGCTTGCAGCTGACACACCTCCTGGTCCTGGCTCTCCATCCTGCAGTACAAGCCCTCCCTGTCTGTCACCAAACAGTCAGGACGTCCTGTTCCACCTGGCAGGCTGGCTATTGCCCAGCTTAGTCTTAGGAAGTGAGGACCAGCTCTGAAACCCACTGCTTAGGTTCTAATCCTGGCTGTGCCTCTTCCCAGCTGTGTGGCCTAGGGCAAGATGCTTTGCCTCTCTGAGCCTCTGGCTCCTCATCAATAAATGGGCATAATGATAGGACCTGCCTCTTGGATTACTGTGTGGATTCTATAAGATCATGCATAGAAAGTGCTTGGCTTGGTGCCTGACATCTAGTAAGCACTCAAGACATATTAGCTTTTATTATCCAAGCTCTATCTTTCAGTGCCTCCTAGAGAATAGTGGGGATGTCAGGTCCCAGAGACCTGCCTTAGTGCCTCCTCTGTTAACCCCTTTATGGCCAGTGTCGCCTCACATGTCTGTTTCAGCAGCTACAGGATTGAACCCTGTTACTATTATGCTATTGCTTCTTCTCCCAGCTAACGTTTCGTGAGTGTGTGTGATGAACCAGGCATTGTTCAAGCCATTTTAAAGTACGGCTCCCAATTCCTTGACACTCCTCCTGTCAAGAGGTGGGGTTTATGTCGCCTCCTGTGATTGCTCCCAGGAATAAAATGGGGCAGAAGTGACACTGTGTGACTTCTGAGAATAGGTTCGAAGTGGCCAAGCCACTTGTGCTTGGATCTCAGGGGCCACTCACTCTTGGAATCCTGCGGCCCTGCTGTGAGGAAGCCCAGGATCCAAGGAGAGGCCACACTTAGGTGTTTTGGCCAGCAGGCTCAGCCGAACTAGTCTTGACTGCCAGACATGCAAGGGAAGACAAGACGTTTCTAGATGATTCCAACCCACAGGCTTCAACTCTTCTCAGCTGAGGCCCCAGACGTCGAAGAACACAAGGAAGCCATCGCTGATGTGCTCCGTCTGAATCCCGGGCCCGCAGGAATCTGCGAGCACATGGAACTCGGTAGCAGTGCTGTGTTTTCGGGGCTTTGGTATGTAGCGGTAAATAGGTGGAACCCCCACGTGGACTCCTTTAGCTTCATGACAACAGTAAGTAGCTGGTAAAATCATCTTCGTTTCACAGATGAGGAAACGAAGACCTGAGATGCTTCAACAAGTTGCCCGAAGTCACGGAGCTCGTAAGAGCTGGAATCGGCGCTCGTGGGTGTGCTCACAGTGGGTACTGAAGAATCAGCCCCGCTGCACAGGACCTGGTGGGCCGGAGAGGGGATTGGGCGTCTGTTTGAGGGCCCTGGGGGGCTGCGGAAGGGCACTGGCACGGGCTCTGTGAGATCAGGAGCTCTCTTGGGTGCCACATGGAGGGTAGGTGAGAAGGGACTGCAGGTGGCCCACGAGAATGGACAGGCCACCCTGCCATTGTCCACCACCCTCTCTGCTCTGCCTCTCAGAGCTGCAAAGGCAGCAGCAGAAGCCCTGGTCTCAGGCCCCCGTGTGCTTTGCACCTGTCACAGCTTGGCCCAGCCAGGGATGCCAGCCAATTGGACCAACTGGGCTGTGCCCTCAGATGGGCAGAGCTGGGTGGTGAAGGCCAGCAGCTTCAGGGCCAGTGTGAGCAGGAAGAATCCCCAGGAGAGTCCTCTGCCCTCACACCTCAAGGTGGGCCACAGAGCCCCAGGATCATCGGTACCAACTGCATCTCTTTGTTCTGCAGTTGGCTGTGAGTGGCAGAGAGCCCAAAAGAAGAATGACTTAAATGAGACAAATACTGATTTCTTGTTGTTATAATCAGTCTGGAGGCAGGCAGTCCTAGGCCAGCAAGGAGGCTTCTTGATCCCCAGGGTCCCAGGCTTCTTTATCTTGCTGTTCCAGCCTCTTCAACACCTCATGGTCCAA
Organism: Macrotus californicus; assembly: GCA_007922815.1. Classification (NCBI taxonomy): domain Eukaryota; kingdom Metazoa; phylum Chordata; class Mammalia; order Chiroptera; family Phyllostomidae; genus Macrotus; species Macrotus californicus. The sequence goes on along the minus strand of VMDR010000356.1, from coordinate 127,411 downwards.
AATGGCTGCTCACCCTCCAGCCATCATGTCCACACTCCATCCGGAGGGAAGGAGGAAGTGGCGAAGAATGTCCCCTCTCTTTAAGGACTTCTAGAAATTGCACGCGATATTCTACTGAACCTCCTCTTGGCCAGAATGGAGACACACGGCCACACATAACTTAGACATCCCGGAGAACATGACCTCTGCTCTGGGTGTCCATGCGCCCAGCTCCATCTGGGTCTTCTCGTACCGAGGGGGAGGCTGGTCATGGACTTGGGAAACCACCAGCAATGCCAGCCACACCTGGCAACTCGGCAGCCAGAGTATTTTGAAACTCAGGATCATTTCACATCCCTGCTTAAAACCATTTTATGGCTCCCATTGCGCCCCTGATAAAGGCTAAATCCTCAGCCCGCCCTCAGGGCTGCCTGACCTCACCAGGGCCCACCTCTCAAGCCGCATCCCCCCCCCACCCCAGCCCGCCTTAACACTGAACTCAAGCCATGCCCACCCTCACCCCGGGTCTCCACTGTGCTCTGATTATTTGAAAACCCGCCATCAGATAGGATCAGCCACAGAAGTGGCTAACAATTATTTAGTCCTGTGGTCATAAAGCCCCTACTATGTGTCAGGTACATACATACATTTTCTCATTTTAATTCTACAACAGCCCCTCGAGGTCAGTATGGGCAGGAGCCCCTTTCACAGAAACGCAGAACGTGCTGTGCTGTGACCGTTTTGCTGAGGAGAATGACACCTTATGGATCTGGTGGGTCACATCTGCACACGTTCCCTTCGAGTGTCTCATGTAGTCCTCGCAGCTTCTGTGCCCCTTTTGCAAATAAAGAAATGGAGAGACAGAGAGGAACAGAGTGGTAGCTACCTCCTGACTGAAGCCCAGGCTTGCCTGCCCTTTGCCTCCTGGCAGCTGTCCCATTTGCCTGCCCTGGGGAGTGAGTGAGGAGGGCCACCCTGGGACTCTACGGTCCAGGCAAACGTGCCAGCGATTCCAAAGTCCGGTTTTCAGATGGGGAAGCTGAAGCTCCTTCCCTCCGGGAACTTGCCCAGGGGCTTATACACCATCAGGGACACTGCTGGGAAGGGCCCCCGGTCTCCTGACTCCCAGAGATCAGAGATCTTGCACACTTGGCTCCTTAATGCAGCAAATATTTGTTGAGTACCTACTGTGTGCCAGGCACAGTGCTAGCCTCTGGGATCAGAGCGGTGAATGTGGAGCTGCTGTTTTAGGGCTGGGGAGACACACACTGGGCAAAGAAATCATCAATGGCTGCTCTCTTCCTCTTTGTTTCTTTCCTTCAACAAGTACTTATTGAGAACTATATTTCTCTAAGACAGACACAGGCCTGACTTGAGTGATGGAGACAAGCACTGAATGAGGAGACACGTAGATAAACAAGATACATTCAGAAGGGGAGGGAATGGGTGTTAACTTTAGATGGGGTGGTCAGGGAGGGCCTCTCCAAGGAAGTGACTTGAGCTGAGCCCTGAAGGATGTGAAAGGGCCAAGCAGGGTGTTCCCTGTGGAGGGAACAGCAAGTGCAAAAGTGCAGAGACAGGACTGAGCCATGGAAGGAGCTGAGAGAAGGCCACAGTGGCTGGAGCAGGGCGAGAGGGAGCCATTCAGTGGAGAAGGTTGGCAGGAGGGAGGGGGCTTGGGAAAGGCCGGGGTGCTATTGAGGGGCACTGAATAGAGAGAAGAGATGACAAGCCCCCCCACCATGGGGCATCCCTCTGGGAGGCCAGTCATCCCTGCATCTGGGGGTTTCCCAGCCAGACCCCCGAGGGGCTGGGGCCAAGCACCTGCTGGCCTGGCACTGCCTGCCTCAGTGGAGATAAAGGCCCCCAGCCCCCTGCAGAGGAGCCCCCTCAGCAGTGCCTCCACCTGCACAGCAGCGCAGGGCATTGTGTGCTGGCTCTGACCGGCACACCTGGTGTTCGCACTAGCCTGCTGGCTGTCCTGATTTAGGAGGCTGTTCTGGCTGCTTCGGGGCCTGTTTCCTGAGGTCCACCAGCTGGGACTAGGCTGGCTGAGAAGGGGGAAGCAGGCTGTGGCGGTGGCCAAGGGGAAAGGCGCCCTGCACCCTGGCAAGCCCAGACGTCCCTTCTGTAGCCCTCCTTCCACAGGTGGCAAAGAGCATGGCGCTCGGGTAGAAAGCAAAGTTCAAGTGCCAGTTTAGCTGCTGAGCTTAGCATCTCTCCCTCTCTGGGTCTCAGTGAACCAGACCTTCCCTCTACCGTGCAATGGCTGTTTGAACCTAGCTCAGTTACTTCCAGTGCCTCAGTTTATCATTTATAATATGGGAGATATGATAATAGCACCTATTTCAAGGGTTGTGTGAAGACTGAGTGTGTATATCTGGTGCTTAGAACGGTGCCTATCCCGTTGTAAGTACAGTAACCTAACTCTGTTACTATCTGTAGAGAACTGTACTACAAAGACAGCGGGGGTCACTGGGTCCATTTGTTTGCAAACTTTTGGGTCTTTGTTTTTAACAGAGAAGCTCTGCATTGCTCAAGAGAAATTTTACTCAGAATCCCAGCTGTTAGGAGGGGATTGGGGGGCGGGGGCGCCTGCCCCACCTGCTCTCCTGTCTCATGTCAGTAGCCCCAAGGGGCCTACTGGAGCATAATATAAAAACTCCTGTTCAGTTTGTCTCCTTTGGCTCACAGGGAAACTGAGACTCGGAGAGGGGCAGGGAACAGGCCCCATAGGGAGTGAGTAGCTCGGCCTAGCCTAGAACCTCGATCTCCTGGTTTTCTCAGTGCAAGACAATGGGCAGGGCTGGGAGAAAAGCAAGGACCAGAAGCCGCTTAGGGAACTGGGTGCATTGTGGTGTCAGGTCATTAGCATGCAAATGACATGCAAACGAATGCAAAACAGCATGTTTTATGCTAATATGCGGAGTCGAGAGTGAGGACATTTTTGGTAATAGGGCAGCAGTCCTGGTCCCGGGGCATTGCCGAACGCGCGTCCTTTTTTTCTCTCTTTCTCTTTCATTATAACAACTGCGCCCATAAATCTTGGTTTGGCCGTGATCCCGCCCCTTCGCGCAAGCCTGGCTCTTATCACCTTCAAGTTTCTGGTCCTGTCTGGGCCCTGGGACAGGCCTGGGCAGTGGGTCAGAGAACCAGGCCTCAGGAGCCGCCAGTCAATGCCAGGGGGTGAGCCTGTCCTGGAAGCTGCTGCTTGGGAAATGGGCCTTGGCTGGAGTCTGATGGGGCTGGGGACCGGGGCAGGTGCTACTCTGTGTCAGCGGGCCTGTGGGCATCTGGGACATGACTGCCAGGCCTCCCCAACGCTGTCCCTAACCCCAGGCTTGGCTTCCTCTGAGCTCCCAGGGCCATTGTGGGTTCTGTGCCATTGTCCTTTTTGGGCCGCCTTGCTTCTCAGGATGAGCTGCTCAGGGAGGGCAGGGCCTATTCTTTTCTGTCAGGACACCCAGTGCCCAGGACACCGGTTTGGGATGTGTTTGGTGTTGGAAGACTGAATGAGCACATAGAGATCTGGCAGTGTACCTGCGGGTGAGTGCGCAGTCTCCGAAGCCAGGCGGCCTGAATTCAAATCCTGACAGAGTTACTTTCCAGGGTTGGGGGGGAGGGAGACAAATTCTCTATTCTCACAGCTGAAGGGAACTGAGCACCCACCATGTTCCACATGCATGCTTTGTGCCGGCCGTGTCTGCTCTCACTGACAATAGTATCCTATCAGGTATGGTTATGGCTTCCATTTTATGGAGATGTGAGGTGACTCATCCAAGGTGACCCCCTGGCGGGGGGGGGGGATGACTGAGGGGCATCGATACTTACAGAGGATGAGCTCCTCACTAGACAGTGACTGTAAGCTGCTCAGCAAAGCTGCCGTTTCAGGGTGCTCGGGCCTCTACCTGTGCTATCAGCCGACCTTTCCACAATGTTCATTTAAACTTGATCTGAGCCCAGGGCTCCTGGGAAAACAGCTTCGGCGAAGAAATCTGCCAACCTTTTGTTTTCTGGAATGCCTCTACCATTTTATCTTCAGGGAAATGGCTGACCCCAAGCAAGCACCTCCCCACGTGACTTAGATACTGTCTGTCTTTCTCATGACCCCCCTGTAAGACTTGGGGATGACTCCCTTGTTTGCCTGTGACCTTTTCCCTTTTGCCTGAACCTGCTGAAAAGGCCAGACAAACGCTCCCTCTGCCTATTCTTTGTCACCCTGTTGACTGGCTGAGGTTAGAGCCGGTCCCGCCTGAAGCTAGACACTGAGGGTAAACATTTCCTGTTCCCCTGACGGATGAGAGCTTCCCTGATTGCAAGACTCCGAATCCCCCCAACCTTAACCTGTCCACCTCCTGTGAAAGTCTAAGGCAAGTCTGCCCGGCCCACACACTGTGACCTGGGGATCCGGGGCGCTGCCCTTATTGAAAAGCTTGAATAAAATCACCTTCCCCATTGTCCCACGTGCTTTGTCTTTCATATACCCCCTGCCATTTTCCACTTGAGGCCCGGGGCCGCGTGAGGGTCCTGTGTGTGACCTTGGAGCACTTCCTGAGCATCTCTGTTCCTCCCGTACCTCCTCTGCAAAGCGAGATGCCCACTGGCCCTACCTCCTTAGGTTGCGACCAAAGGAGATCACGCCAGAAAACGCTTGGCTCAGAGCCCGACCCAGAGTGAGCGAGCGCTCCAGAAATGTCTACCATTGTGCGTGCTGGAGAGGAGTGAAGAGGAAACTGGACGGGCCCTGCGGACGAACTCGGCGGCGGGAAGTTGGGGTTGCCTGTCTGTCTGGAGACCTCCGCCCCCTCCGGTGTTTGGGGGTGCCCCATGTCCCCACATCCTCATCCTCGGATCGCAAGCTGGGGCGGGGGGCACACTCCCTACTCCTCCCCTCCCCGCCGCCTGCCTTTGATTGTGGCGAGCAGCGAGTCGCGGAGTAAATTAACTTTTTGCACACTTCATTATGCGCCGCCCCGCGTCCCCCGGGGCCGCGGCCCCGCCCCCGCCCCGCGCCGACAACTTGATTGGGCAATTAATCTTCGCACCCCCCACCCGCCCCCCGCCCGGCCCGGGGCTTTTGTGAGCCCGATCGCGGGCCGCGGGCGCTCGCCCGGCCGAGCGGTCTGCTAACGCTGATAAGGCGCCCAGCGCCGCCCGGCCCCCGCCTTTGTCAGGGCGCCGCGAGGCCCGGCCGCCGCGCTGCCGTCTCGCACCCATCAGCGCGCCCCCGCCCCTCCGGCTCGGTCCATCTGTTTGAGCTCACAATCCTCCAGCGGCTGGGGCTGGGGGAGGGGGCTCGCTGTTGGGCAGGGAGCCAGCACCCCCTCCAACCCCGCGCCCCATGTGTGAGGAGTGCACCCCCCTCCGACACACACGTGCGCGCGCGCGGTTTGCCCAATTAAACAGCGCGGTAGTAATTAAGAAGGGTGGGTGCGCGAAGCACTGCAGCAGCAGTCTGAGGAACGGGGACAGGGGTTCCCAGTAATGTCCAAAAAAGAGGGGACCCGGCCACCCATCCTCTACCCCAGGTGTGTAATGCCTGGTTCCTGGATTGGGGGTCTGCAGGCTCCGATGACTGCGGTGCTGGTGACGGGGAGTGGGGCGGGGAGGAGGGAGGGAGAATGCCTGGGAATTTGTCTGATAATTCGTGCCTCTTTGTGCATTTTTCCGGGGTTTTACCAGCAGTTGACCCAGCCCCCGAAAGGCAGCCTGTGGTTCCAGTAAGCTTAAGGACCTGGGTCCTAAATGGAGGGTCAGTCTGGGGCTATTGTAGAGGCGGATATCAGGGTGTTCCAAAAGAAACTCAGAAAGTGCTCTCCACTCACCCTGCGGGGTAGTGTGTCAGGTGACAGGCCTGTGCCTGGGGTGGTGGAAGTGATGGGCTGAGACTACCCTGGTGCAGCAGGGGATGTGCACAGAGTGTCGGTTTTGGTGTTTTCTGTGGTTTTCCCAGCACAGGGCCCGGGGTAAAAGCTGATGGGTTAAAGATGGTGCTGGGAACCGGCTGGGGTAGAGTGGTGCCTGCACAAGAGCTGAAAACTTGTGGTCGCTGCAGAGCTTGGGGCTGCTTGTGTGTGTGTGGGGGGGAAGGGGCGGAGGAGGGGGTCTTTGGGAAGTGTCTGCACCAGTGTTTGAGGGGTGTGAGTTTGGGGTGGAGAATCAACAGCCTTCACTTGTTCTGGTGAGGGGGATGTGGCCCAGCGTGCACAGCATCTTTGTGTGCTGGGTAGGGGAAGCTGCCGCACGCGAGCGGTGCACCAGCAGCACGGACTGAACGCTCACTGAGCGGGGAGTCTCCGCAGGAGTGGGTCCCCTGACAGCATGTGCACAGTACAAGCTGTTGGCTGCCCTCGCAGATTCACACTCTGGCTTGGAAACTGGATGAGAAGATCCACACATACCACGGAGGTTCAGTGGGTAATAAAGGCTGTAGATAAAAACAAAGCTGGGCCACTGATAAGGTGTGTGCGACCCACTTGCTGGACACCTGGCCCACAGCAGGTGCCCCATTGCCAGAGCAGTGAAGGTTACACTCCTGGGTCTGAAGACGTCAGGCTGCCCTGATCGTGTGTGGCCCATCTCCCCACTCCCTGGGACCCTGCCTCCCCAGCCCATTCTGTGGCCTTGGGGTCCCTGGGATGATGGGCAGGCCTCGGGCTGCAGCGGCTTCTCCCCCTTATTCCCGAGGAGGTGGTGGTGGCTCCTTCTGCTAATGACAACCTCCAGTCTTGCATGACGGAAAGGCCTTATGGGCCCACAGTCCAGAAGGGGCCCTGTCAGCAGGAGCTGAATTAAAATGGAGAAATACAACCTCCCTTCCCCCTCACCCTATTCTCACTTCCCTTATTCGCACAGCCCCCAGGCCATGAGTGACTCGTTCCTCAGTCCCTTTGCCTTGCTGAGCTGAGTTAGCTAGCTGTGCATGGGGTGTATACCTCCCCATGGGCACTGAAGCTGGGGACACCCAGGACCAGCAGGTGGATAAAAAAAGTAGGGTTTGACTCTGACGCCCGCCAAGTACCCTCCAGGTTCAGATTCCTCATCAGCTCTGGTCCTTCATTCTAATATTCCAGCTTTAAGTAGTCCAGGATTTAACATTGTAGGCTTCTGACTTTCTGGAGTATTAACATCCTATACATCTTACATGAACATTCTAGATTTCTTTGATTTCTGCCCTTACGTTCCAGAATTCTGGGTCTCCAATATCGACTTTATTGGGGTCTGTCTACAACAGAGAAATGCATGCAGCGGCACACAGTATGAGTCATAATAGCAGCCATGAACAGTTTTCCATCATGTTTTTGTTTAAGTATTTTGTTTTAGAATCTTCTAAGTACCAGACACTGTTCTAGGCATACAAACAAATTAATGACAATAAACAAACTTTTCTTACAAGGTATTGTGTGCCCATGAGAAGGGTAGGGAGTGAGGGGGTGTGATGGTCAATGTAGGACGCACCAAGAAGGTGACATTTCATTTTTCTATCCTTCCAATTACTGAGATTTAAAATCTCAGTCTACAATTGTAGATTTATTTCTCCTTGCAGGTCTATCAGTTTTTGCTTCGTATTTGTTGACTGTCTGCCATTAGGGGAATAAACATTTTAAATTGGTAGAGACTCAGTTATTTGACTTCATGATTTTTCGTTCTGAAATGAACTTGGTCTGATATTAAACTAGCCACTCCTGTGTTCTTTTGATTAGTGTTAGTGTGGTCTTTTTCTATCCTTGTACTTTTTTTTTTTAGATTTTATTTAATTTTTTAGAGAGAGGAGAAGGGAGGGAGAAAGACAGGGAGAGAATCAGATTGGTTGCCTCTCACATGCCCCCAGCTGGGGACCTGGCCCACAACCCAGGCATGTGCCTTGACTGGGAATTGAACTGGTGACCTTCCAGTTTGCAGGCTGGCACTCAATCCACTGAGACACACCAGTCAGGGCTCTGTCCTTGTACTTTTAACTTGTGTCTTTATATTTAAAGTATGCTTTTGTGTAGGTGGCACATATTTGGTTCTTAAAAAAAAAAATCCAGTCTGACAATCTCTGCTTTTTAACTGGGGGTGTTTAGATCATTTACATTTAATGTGATTGCTGATATGGCTGGATTCAATATATCACCTTGCTGTTTGTTTTGTCTTTGTCCCATCTGCTCTTTGTTTCCTTTTTCTTCTTTTTTTGCCTCATTTTTTATTAACTGAGCATTTTTTATTATTCCATTTTACCTCCTTTGTTGGTTTATTAGTTATAATTCTTTATTTTGTTATTTTGTGGTTGCATTAGGATTTGTAGTTTGTATCTCTGACTCATCACAGTCTATTGTCAGGTGATGTTACATCACCTCAGGTGTAGTATAAGAACTGTACACTAGTGCAGTTCTGCTTCCCTCCTGACCGTGATGCTGCTGCCATACTTACGTAAATGTTAAACTCGACAGAATATGGCCATTATTTGTGTTTAAACAGTATATTATCTTTTAATGACATTTACATGATAAGAAGAAATCTTATGCATTTACTCAGGTAGCTAATGTTTTGGGTGCTCTTTATTCCTGTGTGTAGATCCAGATTTCCATCTGGTGTCATTTACCTTCTCCCTGAAGGGTTTCATCCATCATTTCTGATAGTGCAGATCTGTTGGTGAGCGATTCCCTTGGCTTTTGTGTGTCTAAGAACATCTTTATTTCAACTTCATTTTTTGAAAGATATTTTACCTGGGTATAGAATTCTAGGTTGATACTCCCCCCCCGCCCCTTTCAGTAAGTTAAAAGATGTTGCTCAACTGTTCTCTCCAAATATTTTTGTTCCTCTGTGCTTAACAAGCCTTTTAAAAATATCTTCCTCTTTGTCACCAGTTGTGAGCGACTTGATGACAATGGCTAATTTTCTTTGTCTCGTGTGCTTGAGGTTTGTGAAGCTTCTTGGATCTGTGAGTTTACAGTTTACATCAGATCTGGAGCTTTTCAGCTTTTTTCCCCAGATATTTTCTTTCCTTTGGGGTCTTCAGTTACACATCTATTAGGCTGCTTGGAGCTGTCCCACAGCTTCTGATACTCTTCTTGTTTTTTCTAAAATTACTTTTTTCCTCTGTGTGTTCCATTTTTGGGTAGTTTCTATTTGCTATGTCGTCAGATTCACTAATCTTTTTTTTTTTTTTTCCTGCTGTGTTTAGTCAGACATTAATGCCAGCATAGTTTTCATTTCAAACATCATTGTTTTCATTTCTAGAAGTTCATTTGGATTTACATAGCTTCCATGTGTCCCTTTACCTTTTGAACATATAGAAGACAGTTTTGATCATTGTTTTATTATTCTCATCCACGGCTTCTATGTCCGTTCTGGGTCAATTCCAGCTGATTCACTCTTTTCTTCATTATGGGCCACGTTTCCTTGCTTCTTCATGTAGCAGGTAATCTTTTTTATAAAATACTTTTTTAATCTTCACCTGAGAATATGTGTTTTTTTATTTGAGAGAGAGAGAGAGAGAAACATTGATGTGACAAAGAAACATTCATCAGTTTCCTCCTGTATGCACCCCAACTGGGGATTGAACCCACAACCTAGGTATGTGCCCTGACCAGGGGCCAACCCACACCCATTTTTGGTGCACAGGACGATGCCCCAACCAACTGGCCTACCTGGTGAGGGCAGTAGCTGATCATCTTTATTCAGATGCCAGACATTGTGAATTATACCTTTTTTGGATGCTGTATATTTTTATATTTCTATAAATCTTTTTGAGTTTTGCTCTGAGATTCAGTCGGGTTACTTGGAAACCATCTGATCCTTTCGCGTCTTGCTTTTATGATTTGTTGGGTGGGTCCAGAGCAGTGTTCTGCCGAGAGCTAGTTCTTTACCAAAAGTGAGAAAAGCCCTTCCTGAGTACAGCAGTCCACCCTTATCTGTAGTTTTGCTCTCCACAGTTTCCGTCACCAGTGATCAACTATGGTCTGAAATATTAAATGGCAATTCCAGAAATAAACAATTCACAAGGCTTAAATTGTGTGCTGTTCTGAGTAGTATGATGAAATCTCAGGCTGCCCTGCTCTACCCTTCCTAGGACATGAATCATCCCATTGTCCAGCATATCTATGCTGAATGTGCTCCCCTGTCTGTTGTCACTCAGTAGCCATCTGGGGCGTCAGATCAACTGTCACAGAGTCACAGTGCTTGTGTTCAAGTCACCTTATTTTACTTAACAATGGCCCCAAAGCACAAGAACAGTGATGATGGCAATTCAGATATGCCAAAGAGAAGCCATGAAGTGCTTTCTTTAAGTGAAAAGGTAGGTACATATATGAAAAACATGGTGTATATATAGGGTTCAGTTACTATTTGCAGTTTCAGGCATCTACTGGGGATCTTGGAATGGGTCCTCCATGGATAAGAGGGGACTACTGTATTCTGACCAGTGTGCCGGGAATTAATGAAGTTTTTTTTCTGTTTGGCACGGTTTTGGTTTTATATGAGTGCTGGTCACGGTTTTCTAATCTTTCCCCTTGGTTTTTCCCAGCGCAGAATAGTTTTGTCACACAAAAGTACCAACGAGAGCTTAGTCTAGTGCTCCAGGGAGACTTTCTGCAGATCTCTGGAATTCTCTCTCCGTGTAGCTCTTTCCCTTCTGAAGATCTGCCCCACAAACTCTGCTGTCCTTGGTTTCCCTGGACTCTCAACTGCATTTCCCTAGCTCACGGAGTCGGCGGAACTCCACCTGGGTTCCCCTTCCTGCGCTAGGATCTGGAAGCTCTTTCCAGGTTGTCAACTAGGGCAATCGTAGGGCTCACCTTAAAAATCACTATCTTTCATTGCTTGAGGCCCAGCGTCTCGAAAACTGTCATTTCATATATTTTGACTGTTTTTTTTTTAAAGATTTTATTTATTTAGTTTTAGACAGAGGGGAAGGGAGGGAGAAAGAGAGGGAGAGACACATCAATGTGTGGTTGCCTCTCATGTGCTGCCCCCTCCCCCCCTTCACTGGGGGCCTGGCCTGCAACTCAGGCATGTGCCCTGACTGGGAATCGATCTGGCAACCCTTTGGCTTGCAGGCTGGCACCCAATCCACTGAGCCACACCAGCCAGGGCGTTTTGCCTGTTTTTTGTTTCTTGGTTGTTTGAAGTGGGAGAGTAAGTCCAGTCCGCATTACTCCATCTTGGGTGGGAGCAGACGTCAAAAGGGAAAACTTGAACATAGACTTGAAGAAGGTGATGGAGTAAATCGTGAGGATATGGAGGTGAGGAGGGGACGAGGACTTCAGGTGACAGGAGCCGCAAGTACTAGAGCCCTGTGCCAGTGCGTCTAAGACTGAGGAACTGAAGGAAGCCAGTACGGCTGGAGCAGGGGCTGCTGCTGAGAGAGGACAGGGAGGGAGGGGATGAGGTGCCAGGTTGTGTAGGACTTCGCAAGCCATGGTGAGAACTTTGGCTTTTATACCAAATGAAATGAGAACTGTGGGAGGGTTTTAGGCAGAAGACGGACATCCTGTACTTACATGTTATAGGATCTCTCAGTTGACTGGATTAACTGAAAAGGAGCAAGAGTGGAGGCTTGAGACTTCTGGGAGCCAGTTTCCTAAACCAGGTGAGAGATGATGATGACTCGATGCATAAGAGGACATATTGCTAAGGGGGTTGTTAACTAGGAGGGTGTCTGAGGGCAGCTGGGGGCTGTCAGTGTTCTACGTTTTGGTGGAGGTTGCATCATGTGCTTTCTGTGTGCAGGTTCACTGAGCTGGATTTATACATCCCCTTGTGTTCTCATCTACATGAATGCAATGCCTCCCTCAGTGCAGACACCAATGGGACCAGGAGAGTAAGGGACATGAGGCCTATGAAAGGCAGAGGCCGAGAGAGCAGATTGGCCAGTGAGAGATTATTCAGACCACAGCGCAGGTGTGGCAACATCACCCCAACTCTGGGGAGCTCTGGGCAGGAGTTTGCCCAGCGTAGGAGCCCCACGTTGGGCAGAGGGCCCTGTCCCCCTGCTGGCTTGGTGACCGGTTAGATGGCCTGGGAAGAGCGTGGCAAAGGTGCGACAGCTGGAGCCTGTCAGCTCACTGCTCTCCTCTCAGATTGAAGGTCAGGTTCTTTCTTGAGAGGGAGGCCCACCGCCCCCTGCCACGGCTGCCAACACCGTCTTTGGCTGCTGTGCAGGCTCTGGGTGGAGCACTTACTCAGCCGAATGCAGTCTCAGACCCACAGCAACCTGACGACGCCAGTACAGTTGTCCCCACTTCACAGACAGGGACACTGAGGTGCTGAGGGGTTTAGTCATCTGCTAGGCTGTGGAACTGGGGTTGGGACCCTTCTCGTGCCATAGCGCTCACTCCTCTCTGGGAGGTGAGGGATGCTAGTCCCTTTTAGAGCTGGGGAGTCTGAGGTATGGAGAGGCCAGTGGCTTGCCTGACCTTGTACATGGAGTGAGCGGAGGCTCTGAGATTTGAACCCTGTGCTGACCCATCTCTTCTAATTTCCAGGTGTCATCTCTTGAATGCTTCTGGGGGATGTAACAGCAGAATCTCGGGGCGTGAAGGGACCTCCCCGGAATTTGACCAGTGGGGACACTGAGGCCCAGGGAGGTAATCAGCCATGCCCGAGAGCCTCTCTGTGTCCCCAAGGGAGTCCTGTTGTGTGTGGGGTGTTACCCATCCCTCATTCATGCACTTGGCACCCAGCGTGGCTGTGGATCAGCCCTCCAACCCAAGACACTTGTGGTGCATTGGGGAGGCAGATGAGGGTACAGGCTGACCGGTGGTGGATGAGTAGGCAAGTTCAAGAGGAAGAGGGTGAGAGCCCATTTGGTTGTGTCCGGGCCGACTTCTCCTGCCAGCTCTGCCTGCTGCTGGCGCCCAGACTTGCTGAGTGTTCTGCCTCCTCCAGGACAGAGGCTGGGGAGTTTGGAGGCTGAGAAGGAACCCTCTCAGTCAGACTGTGGCTGAACCCTGCCCCAGCTTACCAGCCATGTGGCCTGGGGGGCTTCCTTCACCTTTCTGACCTGGGCTTCTTCAACTGTGAGTTGGAGAAGAGTCCCCCCAGAGAGGTGGCAGGAGCAGGAAGCAGCCCTCCAGGCAAAGCACACAGCAGGGGCTCCGTGCTTGGCCTGCCCCCTGGTCTTTGGCCTCGACCTCCCCTCTCTGGCTCTGGGCAGCTGCTGGCCCACCAGCCCCTCTCATGGAAGCCACTGTTTCCAGAGTGCCAGCCTCTCCTGGTGTGACATCAGGGCTGTTCCAGGAGCCAGGAGCATGGTGTAGATGGGGGAGTGGGAGGGGACTGGACAGAGGGTAGCTTTCCTCCATCAGCCCCCCAGGTGGGCCTCCTCCTTCCCTGTTGAAAGTTCACTTCTCACTCCTCAGCTACACGGCTGTCTTCTTCCTCTTTCTCTCCTCTCTTCTTCCATGGTTATCCTTTTTTCCCTTTTTCTCTTCCCCCCCCCTTTCCCCTCCTCTCCACCTTTCTTTTGTCTGGTCTTTTTTCTCCCTCCCCCCTCCTTTCCCTCCTTTTCACCTCCGTGATGATTACGAACATGGACTCTGGTTCCCTTGGGTTTGAGTCCCAGCTGTGACCCATAGTGGCTGTGTTACCTTGGGTGAGTTACTTAATCTCTCTGTGTTTTGGTTTCCTAAGCTGTGAAATGGGACACGAGCGGGATCTCTCCTGAAGGTTGTTGGGAGGAATAACTTGGACAGGGGCTCAGCTGTGGCGGGTGGCTAGGGGAGTCTTAGCTCCTCACTGTCCGTGTTCTCCCCCTCCCCCACCCTTCTCACTGTGTGTTCTCCCTCCCTTTGCCCCTGACTCTCTCAAGGCCCAGTGCTCTGCTCTTACCCCTCTCTGCCAGGCAGTGTGGGCCTCTCTGCTGCCCGTCGTCCCCACTGCCCCTCCTTCCACCGCACACAGAGCAGGGGACCCAGGCTTGAGGCCAGGGCGGTGGCGGAACCAGGTGGTTGGAGCTCTTCCCTAGGCCCCACCCACAGTGAGCGCCTTGTGCCACCGGGTGACAGCCTCTCTTGGCGCCTTATTTGGCAACACGGTGCATCTGGCCTGGGTACAGCTGAAATGCTCAGCCTGGGAGGCAGTGGTCTTGGAAAGTGGGGTGCTCCGGGGTGCCCTTGTCATCCACCTGCATGACCCCAGATGAAGGGTGTTCCCTGCCCCCAGCTGTACTGCCAGCTCCCCAGGGACCCCTGTGTCCAGCATGGTGCCCAGCACACAGCAGGAGTTTCCTCAGTGGATGGTCGTGGAGAGCAACGTTGGCAAGGGCTTCCTGAGTCCTTGCTGTGCACCAGTCACTGCTCTGTGCAAATTATTTTTATCTTCAGAGAGACTCTGTGCTGTGGGGACTCTCCTTACCCCCCACTTTAGAGATGAGCTATCAGCCACAGAGAGGGGAGGGAGTTGCCCAAGGTCGGATGAGTGAGTGGGATTACAGCCTTAGGAGGAGGGAAGCAAGACAAGTGACTGGCCCAGGTCCCACAGGTAGTAGGGAGAAGAAATCAGGACTTGGGGGACTCTGTAACCACTGCCAGGACAGCGTGGGTGGCACTCAGACACATGCCCCTTGATACACTGGGCCTGGGCCAGCTGTCTGGGGCAGCAGCACACACTCAGCGTGGTCCAGTGCTCTCCATGGTTCTCTGAGAGTGCTCTTCCTGTTTTCCATGTGAGGAGCCTGAGGCCCAGAGGAGGCAAGCAACATGCCCAAGGTCACACAGCCGGTAGGTGTGACTCCAAAGTCCCACTCTCTTCCAGAAGGGAGGCTTGGGTGGGAGGGCAAAGGAAGAGGGTCATGGTCCTCCATTCCATTTCTGCTGTCAAGGCTGGATCTTGGCGCCCCTGTGCCCACTGTCTGCAGAAAGAGCTGGGCCTGGCCTCCTCACTTTTCCCTGGAAGCCAGGCTGGGAGGGGTCACTGTGAGCATCTTGCTGCCCTTCCCTTCTTCCCCCCTTCCCTCCCTCCTTTCTTTCTTCCCTTCTTGTTTTCTTTCTACCTTTTTAATTAAGATATAAAATGCACACAATAAAGAATCTACAGCACACACATCTGAAGTGTGCAATTCAATACATTTTTACACACACACACCTATGTAACTTCCATCTAGATGAAGCTATAGATCATTTCCACCTCCAGCAAGCTCCCTCCTGCCCAGTCCCCAAGTAACCACTATTCTGATTTTTATCACCATAAATTTGGCTCATTCTCAAAGTTCATGTAGGTACACTGATGTCCAATGTGCCCACCGGACAGATGAGGAACATACAGACAAGAGGCTGGCTCGGTGGCAGCTCAGAGCCTAGCACTCATGTGCGCAGCTTGGAGTAGACGGACATGGTGGTGGGCCCGCTTGTGCTTTATTTGTCTAATAAGAGGAAGTGCAACTCCTCGCTCCCCGTGGATAGGACGGATAGACACTGCCTGCTATTGCCCATCCAGAGGGTCTCACAGGGATCCTGGGGACCTTGCAGTCCAGGATCGCCAGAGAGATGCTTGCCATCTGCACTGGGTTGAATAACGTCCCCATCTCTGCTGTCCCAAAATCGTGTCCGCCAAGACCTCAGAAGGCGCCCTTATTTAGAAATGGGGTCTTTGCAGATGTAATCAAGATGACTAGTACCCTTCTGAGAAGAGGAGGATTTGGACACAGGCACAAGAAGGGAGGACACGCTGGCTTGATGCAGGCAGAGGTTGGAGGGATGTGCCCATAAGCCAAGGAACACCAAGGGTTGTGGGTGACCTCCAGGACCTAGGAGAGAGGCATGGAAGATTCTCCCTCAGATCCCCAGTGGGAGCAGGGCCCTGCTGGCACCTCTCTTTCAGACTTCTAGCCTCCAGAACTGCGAGACAATACATTCCTGTTGTTTTAAGCCACTCCGTTTGAAGTACAGGACTTGGTTGCAGGAGCCCCAGAACCAGAAAACGAATATACTGTCCAAGCCTGAGATTTTGGGAGCTCTCACCTTTGACCCCAATTCTGGGCAGGGTCCATCCCAGGAAAGAAAACCATAGACTCACAAAGAAGCTGCCAAGAACACACCAGCAAGAGCCTGGAGCTCAGAGCACAAGTTTAGCTTGTTGGGGGTAGAAGGAAGAAAAAGATTTCTCTCCCGCGCCAGGTCTAAAAGCAAGAACCAAAACGGCCTCTCTCTCAGCAGCTGCCCCTGATGCATGACACATGCGCATTCGGGCTTTGATGCAACCACAAGACTAACAGTTTGCAGCTGTCACAACAGCTGTCCCTCTGCCAGGCAGTCTGCTGTCACCTGCTATTCCCATTTTACAGGTGTAGAAATGGAGGCTCCGAGGCACTAAGGCACAGGTGGCAAACACAAGGCCCACAGGCCGAATCCGGCTCTCCACCTTGTTTTATCTGGCCTGCTCCTTGTTTCTACCCAGTGGCAACGCCGAGCTCCTTGCCCCTAGTTAATGAGTAGTGACATGTATACAGTCCTAAAGTTACATTCGGCCCTTTGCAGGCAACTGCGAGGCTGATGTGGCCCCTGGTGAAAATGAGTTTGACACCCCTGCACTAAGTGATCCAGGCAGCAGGAGCGACAGACAGCCCAGGCTTTGGGACTTTGGGACTCTGGGTCCGTTACTCCTCCACCCTGAGCATTCTGCTGCCAAGCCCCAGGTAACAAGATGCCCCACTGATGGAGCTACCTCTTCAATCGTCATTACACTACATGTCCACACGGGCCTGGGAGGCCGCTCCTCCCACCTCACTTACAGCGAAGAGCCTGACGCTGGAGGAGGGAAGGGGGACACAGAGGGACATGTGTGGAGGAACGCACGCAAAACTAACCGCAAACCTCATACAGTATTGGCGTGCAATTTGATTTGAGTAGGAGCTTAGAATGTGAATGGGCCTGGTACACAGTTGGCGCTTAATAAAGTCAGGTGACTCAGGCAGGCTGATCAGACAGAGCCTTAATAGGGCATTGACAAGACACGGACTTCCTTTGTCTTATTTTCGAGTTTGCTTATTTTTATCTTTACAGCTGCTGCTGCTGTTATAATTATTAGAGGTCTCGCAGCTGGCGAGTGGCAGAACGGAACTCACACCCAGAACTGTGGCGCCAGAGCCCACCCCTAAGCCGCTTCTTCCGTGGCAACCTGTGCCTGGACCATGCCTGGCACAGAGTGAACCTTCAAGAAACGGTTCCCTGGGTGCAAGCATTTTCAGAAAGTTGAAAACACGAATCTCGGACAAACATATAGTGACCACGTGTCAAAGATTTATTTAACTCCTTAATGAAGGGACCAGCGGGATGGAAAGAAAAGCCCAGTGCGGCGGAGAGCAAGATGGCCAAGTTTGGCCAGGAACTGGCTGGTGTCTGTCGGGGCGGCACACCCGCACGCCTTAGCGGTGTTTTCACGGCAGGAAAGAAATCGTTTGCATCTGTGCATCTTTTACACGTCAACGCGGAACTGGGCTGCAGTGGGCCTGCGATCAACAGTAAGTGGCAAAGTCAAACAAAGGTGCGTTGGCTAGGGAACCAGGTGACGCAGGCAGGCTGATCAGAGGGAGCCCTCCTATGACATTGAAAGGGCACACAGACTTCCTTTTGTCTTATTTTCAAGTTTTGGATATTTTTGTCTTCGCAATTGCTGCTGCTGCTATGAAGGTAATACGTTCCACGTCTCTCAGCTGAAAGGCCGCTCACCAACCTCATGGGGTCCCAGGAACACACAGACCCCAACCTGCCCCCGCTCACAAGGGACACAAGGGCAGAGTGTTAGCCACGAATGGTGTGAGTCCAGACAGCAGATCACACCCAGGCTGCAGGGGGTGGGGGTGGGAGCCAACAGGGGGGCCTGTGGCCGTGTTTTGTAAACACCCATGCGGTGAGCAGATCTCCAGACGTTACTTGTCAGAGAAAATAAGGCGACCCATAGATAATAGGTGGCGGTGATTCCATTTAGGCTGACACGTGTGTCTGAGCAGATGCACTTAGGAGTGTGCACCCAGAGAAAGCTCTCTGGAGAAATACCCCCAAATTGAGTCTCGTGTGTGTGTGTGTGTGTGTGTGTGTGTGTGTGTGTGTGTGTGTGTGGGAGGGGGGATGGGGGAGAGCAGTCCTGTCAAACCCACAGCGTTGTTTGAATTGGGTGCCTCCAACTTGACTCGTATCCTCTGCAAAATATGGCCATATATGTACACATATATGGTAGGTGGTTTCTGGAAGGTTTTCTCAGGGAACTGGGCATGGGGGTTGGGTTTTCCACCGTTTCCCTTACGTACTCTTTGGCTTCTCAACATTGTTATCATTTCTGGCATGAACACACCTCCACCCGCCGTCTCTGGGGGCAGACCCCAGGCTTGCTTGCGGGGATCCCGGCCGCCAGCTTCCGTGGGGTCCCGCGGGGCGGGGGGCAGGAAGAGAGGCGCGGGCTCCGCAGGCAGCCCGGCGGGCCCTCTCGGGCTGGGCCGGGTCCGCAGCTGACCGTGCGGGCGGGGACGGGGAGCAGATGGACGAGGCGCCGGACGGCTCGGGGTCCCCCTGTCCCGTCCAGGTGGCTCGAGCCGATTTCGGGCCAGCTGCGGGGGCCGGGAGGGGCGGGCAGCCCGGGTGGGGAGGGGACCCCGTTTTCCATGACAATGCCTAGGCGGCTCGTACAAAGGCGCCGCAATCAGCGTTTTATTGGTTCGAGTTAATTATCTGCGATGGGGAGCGGGCGGGCGGGGCCGGGCGATTCCCTCGTGGGGCGGCGGGCGGGGCGGCGGGGGTACCCGGAGGCGGGGGTGCGGTGGGCGCGCGGCTCCGCGCAGTCTTGCCTGTCCCCGGCTCCGTGGCAAAGCGCCGTCGCCCCCTAGTGGTGCCTCATTCACTCACTCATTCATTCGTTCACTCACTCAGCCATTCAGCATTGCTGTGTGAAGCACTGCGCGACTTAACGGTAGTCAGTGTTAAGAGCCAAGAACAGGACCTGGCAAGTGGATCACATGTTTAAAATGCCGCGTCCTGACCTGGGTGCCTTGGTTCCCATCTTCACCAGCGAAGGCTGTCAGCCTAGCGCTGCAGGACGACTTACAAACAATTACAGTGCAGCCTGGCAAATGCTGGAGTCAGGGCAGCCACAAGGCATGGAGGGCCCCAGAGGAGAACCCTCGGGAGAGGGGGGAGTGTGAGAGGGCTTCCTGGAGGAGGCCCCCGTCTGAGATAAGACCTGAGAGACAGGTGGAAATTAGCCAGGGGCATGGGAGCTTCAGACCTTTCCAGAAAAGGGCTAGGCATATGCCAAGGGGTTGCAGCAAGAGCGAGTAAGATGCATTCTGGGAAGAGCCGCACACCCTTGTTGGGGCAGAGCCTGGAACTTAAACAGTGCAAGGGCAGGCAGGTGAGCAATGAGGTGGACAGGTGGGCTGGGGCCAGATGAAAGTGAGGGCTGTGGTGGGGTAGGGTGGGAGCACCCCTCAGATCATTTCCAGTTTAACATTCTCTTCT
Source organism: Macrotus californicus (assembly GCA_007922815.1). Lineage (NCBI taxonomy): Eukaryota > Metazoa > Chordata > Mammalia > Chiroptera > Phyllostomidae > Macrotus > Macrotus californicus. The sequence continues at coordinate 108,002 of VMDR010000356.1, read as the reverse complement.
TTAGGTCTGGAGAGTATTTGGCCCACCTCCTTGGAAATTGTTCTCCTATGGGTTCGGGCCTCATCATTCTCCCCCCTTGACCAATCACCTTTTGTTCCCCTGGCCTCCTTTGTCTTGCGCTTCAATCTGCCTGCACTTTATCCACGCCTCTCCCATGACCTTTCTACAAGCAAAGTTATGTGGAACCACTTTTCAAAATCAGCAGCTGCACAGAATCTATAACCCAGTGGCCGAGGCTGCATGCGACAGAAAACACATAGCAACAGTGGTTTAAGTAGAGCCATTCCTCTCTCAGGTAAATAAAGGCTGAAGGCAGGCAGGAGGACTAGGGCTGGCACGGGGCTCCATAGTTCAGGGAACTGGACTCCTGTCTTATTACTCCTCCATGCTCAGTATATGCAGTATATGTCTTCTACTTCATGGCCCAATATAACTGCTCAGACACCAGCCATCACATCTACATCCCACATGGAGAGCCTTTCAGTCACTAGAAAGGAGAAGGGAGTCAAGAAGGGAGGGAAGTCCCTTGAAAGACCCTTTCTGGAAGTCACATGTAATCGTATACTTATATTCCATTGGACAGAACTTGAGAACGCGGCCACGTGAAGCTACAAGAAAGGCTGAGAAATACGGTATGTATTCTGGGCTTCGTGTTTCCAGGGGAAAATTGGAGTTCTGTTCCAAAGGAAGAAGTGGAGCCTGCATATCGGAGGACAACCATCTGTCCCTGTCACACTCAGGAGTTCCACTTTTAGGAGTGTGTCTTACAGGTACATTCAACATGTGACATGTGACACATCCACAAGATTATTCACGGCAGCACTGTGACAGCGAAAGCCTGGAAGCCACTTCCACAGAGGACTGGCTAAATGAACGACTGGACATACGTGCGTGGAGGGCCAGCGCAGACGAGGAAGCTCGCTATGCGCTGATGTGAAGCGGCACTGCAGGCAGCCCACTCTGGAAACCAGTGTGGCATTTCTTGTAAAGTTAACCATATCCCTACCCTGTGATCCAGCTACTGCACCCCGAGGATTTTGCCCCAACTAAATAAAAATATATGTCCCTACAAGGACTTTACATGAATGTTCCCAACAGTTTAATTTGTGATAGACAACAACAGGTAGCAGCTCAATGTCCACCAACTAACTCATGAATGGATAACAAACAGGCGTGTCCGTATCACGGAATCCTACACTGCCGTGAAAATGAGCGAACTAGGGATACACACAGCACAGCGACATGGAAGAATCTCAAAATGTGCCGAGCAAGAGCGAGCTGGACACAAAATCTAACTTGCCGGTGCCATTAATGATGCCGTTGTTACAAAATTCTAGGGCAGGTGAGACTGATCCATCTATGGTGCCAGAAGCCAGATCAGTGGCTTCCTCGGGGGTGGGGGTGTTGACTGGGAAGGGGCATGACAATACTCCTTTGGGTCCTAGAAATGTTTTGTTTCCCGACTGGGTGTTGGTTACACAGATGCATTTCACTGTAAGCAAATTATACCTCGATCTTCTTAGAAAGCAAGGTGCAGAGCAGAGTGTAAATTCCTGCTGTCCTGTGTGTTTACAAAGACAAGAAAGATGCTTGTATCTGCATAGACTCTCTGGAAGAGGCTGGTGACGGGTTGCCTGCTGGGGGCAGGGGAAGAGGAAGTCTTTCTGCCATAGCCTTTTACACCTGTGGACTCCTAAAGACATAGGTGAGTGCACTACCTGCATAAGAACTTAACACATTGCGTACCGCTCACGAGTTTTCGCATGTTTCACGCGCCATCTGTTAAGGACCGCTCACAAGTTTTCTCGTTTTTCACGCGCCATCTGTTATGGACCTTAGATGTCAACACACTGTCTTGTCCACATCGAATGAAGCGATCTCATTGGTGGAAACCGTGCAGGTCAATCTACGAAAAACTATATAATTGCACAAACCCATAAAGCATTGCTGTTACGTTGTATTTTGGTCATTCGAATAGTCTTCGTCTTCAAGTTCCTGGTGCTTTTAGAAATGCCCCCTCTCAGAAAAAGGAAGGAAACCAATGAAACTGATACACTTCTGGAAGTATTTAACGATAATTATCAGATATTCCTAGTGAGATCGAAGATGCGGATGACTGTTTTGACGATTCCGGAGATGATCTGTAGTTATGATGATTTAAATAATGTGCAGTTTGCCCAAAAACGTGCGGTCCCTGGCGTATGTCTTAGAGATTTCTATGCGGTACGCAATGTGTTAAAATGAAGGGATCAGTTACATGCAAATTCAAATCAACACACCCCTGCTTTATTACTTTTTTAAGATTTTATTTATTTATTTTTTAGAGAAGGGAAGGGAGGGAGAAAGAGAAGAAGAGAAACATCAGTGTGTGGTTGCCTCTTGTGCGCCCTCCTGGTGACCTGGCCCACAACCCAGGCATGTGTCCTGACTGGGAAGTGAACCTCGACCTTTGATTCGCAGGCCACACTCAGTCACTGAGCCACACCAGCCAGGGCGCTGCTTTAAATTTTTTTAGTGGCTCCCCATCACCATTAGGGCAAAGTTCAGACTCTGAGCTGTTCCTGCCTTATCTGAGCTGTCCCCTCCAGGCAGCATCCTCTTTGGCTACTTGTCATCTACTTGCAGACAGGTCAGTACCCAGGCTCTCTCCATCACGACTATGCTGTTCCCTCAGCCACTCCTTTCCTGTAAGGCTTAGTTAGCTGCTTGGTGAAACTCTCACCAGTCCCAAGTCTGAGTTGGTCCCCCTGCACTGTGCCCTCTCTTCTTCCTCATCTGTCCAGGCCACCATGGTTACTGATGCTCCTGTGAGCTGGACTCCGGGGTCCCTGGAGATGGATGGGAGCCATCCTTAGGGATGAATGTGCTTCCATGTCTGCTCCTGGCCCTGTGTGATGTGTTCAAGTCCCGACCCCCAGTACCTGTGAATGTGACCTGCTTTGGAAATAGGGTCTTTGCAGATGTAATCAAGTCTGAAGTCATCCTGGATTAGGGAGGGCCCTGACCCAGTGACTGGTGACAAGAAGAGGGAACTTTGGACACAATCACAGACACAAAAAGGAAGAATGCCATGCAATGACAAAGCTGGACTGGAGCAATGTGACTACAAGCCAAGGAGCGCCAAGGATTGCAGGCAACCCCTAAAAGCCAGGAAGAAGCAAGGAAGCATCCTTTCCCACAGCCTTTAAAGAGAGCGTGGCCTGCTGACACCTTGGTGTTGGACTTCTGGCCTCCAGATTGTGAGGCCAATTTCCACTGCCTTAAACCACTCAGTCTGTGGTAGTTTGTTACTTCAGCCCCGGGAGACTAACACACACACTAAACTAGTCAACCCCTCAGACAATTCTAGGTAGTGACAGTGCTTTGAAAAGTAAACCAAAGAGTGAAAACAGGGCATGTGATAGAGAGTGACTGGGAACCTCTTTCCTTTAGCCAGGGTGGTCAGGGAAGGCCTCTTGGAGGAGGTGATGTTTCAGTAGAGACCTGCAGAATGAGGAGCCTGCCACGAGAGGATCAGGCAGAGGTGCTGGGGGCAGGGGGAGTATGGGCTTGTCAGTTTTGAAAGCTACTGCATGCAGCTGTGACAATGGAAGACCTCTAGCTGGCATCTTTGGGGAAGTCCCCAGGAGTGAACCAGGAAGGACTCTTCTCTCTTTGCCTCTGTTAGGTCTCAGAACCTGCTGCATGTCTGATGCTGGTCGCCCCTCAGTCTGGGCCGGCTGGCAGCTGATGGCGGAGGCCAGCTTCCCAGCTGACACTCTGAGCTGTAATTGTGATTAACTACCCGGTCCTCTTCCCTGCTCGGGCCTGAGGCCTCGGGTGTGACAGCTGCAGAGTGAAGCAACCAGGCCAGGAAGGGGTTAATGGGCTGCCCCTCCATCTGAGCCCTCCAGACAATGAGAGGAGGTGCAGAGGCCTCTGGTGGGGGTGTGTGGCATCAGCTGGGTGAATGAATGGAGGGGCCAGAGGCCTGGTCCCCAGGGACTGGGCGTGAGTGCTCTACGGGGAGAGGGGTCAGAACTCTCCCCCTGCTATTATTTGCATCCACCCCCATCAGCTTCTCCCCTCCCTGCCTCCAGCCAGGGCATTTCAGACAACTGCCCTCTTGGCTCTGAAGTGGGCAGCATCTTCAGCCTCACAGAATTCTGGAGCAGAGTCTGAACGCCAAGGAAGTGTGGAATCGTGAAATGTCACCGCTTTGGGGGAGCGCATCCATTCCTGTCAGTTTCAAACTTTTTTGCTTAATTATTAGCAGTGGAAACCAGAGGCCCCACCCCTACCTCATTTTCTCCTCAAATAATAAATAGTGTGTGAATTACATCGAGAACAGGCTGGGAGCCAGGCTGCCTCACTTATCCCCAGCTCTGCCCCTTAAAGCTGGGATGCCTTGGGGACATAGCGTATACATTTGTCACCTTATGACACAGGAAGGAAGAATGCCATGCAATGACAAAGCTGGACCTTATGACACCTTATGGCAAATGTATAAGCTATGTAACCACCACTACAATTGGTAGAATATTTCCAACATCCCAAACAGTCCCCCCACGCCCCTTTGTAGTCACCACCCACCCTTCTGACCTCTGGTGTAGTAGATTGAATAATGGTTCCCCAAATGCATCAAGTTCTAATCCCTGAATTTTGTAAATGTGATTTTGTTTGGACAAAGGATGTTTGTAGCTGTGATTAAATTAAGCACCTTGAGATGAAGATTACTGGGCTAACCAGGTGTACCCTAAATGCCATCACAGGTGTCTTTATGAACCAGAGGCACATATGCAGAGGAGGAGGCCACGTTACCATGGCAGCAGAGATTGACATGGTGTGGCCACAAGCCAAGGAACGCCTGGGGCCACCGGAAGCTGGAAAGGGCAAGCATCAGCTGCTGTCCTGGGGGCTTCGGAGGGAGTGTGGTCCTGCGGACAGCTTCATCTCAGACTTCTGGCTTTGGAATGGTAACAGAGTAAATTTCTGTTGTTTTAAGCTACCCTGTTTGTAGTACTTTGTTACAATAGCTCTAGGAAATGGATACACCTGGCATAGTTTTGCCTTTGCAAGAATGCTAGGTAAGTGGAATCTGACACTTTGTAGCCTTTTGAGTTTGGCTTCTTTCACCCAGCATAACACATTTGAGATTCACCTATGTCGTTGTGTTGATCAGAAGCCTGTTCCTTTTTATTGCTGAGTAGTATTCCAGTGTCTGGCTTATTTATCAGTTGAAAGGTATTTGGGTCATTTCCAATTTTCGGCAATTATAAATAATGCTGCTGTGAACGCATGTACAGGTCTTTGTGGGGACACAGTTGCACTTTTCTAGGGCAGATACCTAGGAGCGCAATTTCTGGGTCATACTGGAGGTGTGTTTATAACTCTGTGAGAAACTGACAACCTGTTTTTGAATGTGACTGTGCCATGTTGCATTCCCACCAGCACTGAGTATTGTCAGTTAAAAAAGAAAAGTGTTTTTTTTTTACTAAGTAGTGATCATAGGGTCATGGGGTTTTATTGGAGGGATTAAATAAATACATTGCTGAGAATAATGCCTAGCACAGTAGCATGTGGTCCCTGCCTTGGAAGTGTTAGCCCCTCCTTTTGTTGTCACTAAGGGAGGCCAGGGCGTAACCAGCAGTGGAAAACGAGAATTTCAGGTGGGTGGGCTGGGCAGGAGCCTCGGGGAGTCGGCAAGCACTTGCATTTCTTGCAGGTCATGGTCCCTGGGAAATAGATCATGAGATGGAGATTTGGGTGCAGGTGGTTTTCCAGGGGATGCTCTTGAGATCTGGGGGGAGTGAGGAAGGGACGGGCAGACAGTTGTAACGGAGGCCTCGGGCAGTCCCACCAGGAGCTCTGGAGCTGGGGCAGCCTTTGGAGATGTCACCATCTGAGACAGGCAGGTGAGGCCTCTGCACTGCTCATGGCCTGTCTTTGGAATGACCGCCTGGAGAGAGATGTCACCTTGGGTCAAGCAGCCCCTCATGTGAGCTGTCAGCAGCCAGTACTGAAGGCATATGGGTGCTGGGGCCCTGACCCAGGTGACACCCACCAAGTGGGAAAGCAGGCCCAAGTGCTCAGAGCTTTCATTGTTTAAGAGTAGCTGTAAATCTTCATTTTGATATTGTCCGCCAATCTTTTAAAAGGCTGGGAACTTCCCCGATTGGTGTGGCTCTGTGGGTTGGGTGTCGTCCTGCAAAGTGAAAGGTCATCAGTTCAATTCCCGGTCAGGGCGCATGCCTGGGTCGCGGGTTTCGTCCCGGTTGGGGGTGCATACAAGAAGCAACTGATTGATGTTTCTCATCCTCTCTGTCTCCCTCCCTTCCCCTCTTTCTATAAATAAATAAATAAATAAATAAATAAATAAATAAATAAATAAATAACATTAAAAATATAAAATGCTGAGAAGTCTTTTAGACTTTTAGACCATGTTGTGAGGAGCTGATATAGCAGGGCCCAGGGCAGGATGGGGCCTGGGGCTGCTTGCTGATGTCCCTGATAGAGAAGCTGCACTGTCACCACCTGACACCATGTTAGTGTCTGACTAGGCAGTAAGCTCCAGGGGACAGGGACCTTTGGGCTGTGCCCCCCTCGGCACCGCCACAACATAGGGCAGGGCTTGGCGCGGACTGAGGGTGAGTGAAAGAAGGCAGCACGACAGATACCAGCTCAGTCAACAAACGGGCAAAGGACCTGAACAGACATTTCTCCAAAAAAGATGTACAAGTGGTCAGTGAGCACACGAAAAGATGCTTGGAAATGTCCATCAAAATCACGATCGCTAAGATACCACTTCACACCCATCAGGGTGGTTGTTATTTAAAAAATACAAACACACAGGCAATAACCTGTCGGCAAGGGTGCGGAGAGACCGGGACACTTGTGTGCCGCCGGTGGGAATGCAAAATGGTGCAGCTGTGGTGGAAAGCGGTATAGCGGTCCCCCCAAAAATGAAACATAAACTCACCATATGACTCAGCAATTACACTTCCGGGCATATAACGAAAAGAACTGAAAGCAGGATCTTGAACAGATGGAATCAACCCAAGTGCCCATCGACAGATGAATGGATACACAAAATGTGGTGTGCACGCACAATGGAATGTCACTCAGCCTCAGAAAGGAAAGGATTTCTGGAGCACGCTACAGCTCAGATGAACGTTGAAGACGTTATGCTAAGGGACATAAATCACACAAAAGGACAAATATTGTGAGATTTTACCTCTGTGGGGGTCCTTTAGTAATCAAATTCACAGAGACAAAAAACAGAACGGTGGTTTCCAGGAGCTCAGGGGGAATGGGAGATTATGTTTAACAGGGACAGAATCTCAGTTTTGCAAGACGAGAAAGTTCTGGAGGTCGGTACTTCCTGCCGCAGAGCTGTGCAGTTAAAAATGGTTAAAACAGTAACTTTTATGTTGTGTATATTTTACCACAATGAAAAAATAAGAGAAAAAGAAGGAAGGAGAAAATCTTCCACGCTGTGGCAGAGCTCCAAAATGCCTGCAGTGACCGGTGCCCCTGCCATCCGTGCCCTGAGGGGTCCCCTCCATCCCTGCGTAGGGCCTCCTTGTGGGACCAGCAAGGTAGTGTAGAAATGAGACAATGTGACTGCTGAGGCTGGGTCATAAAAGGCACTGCAGCTTCAGTCTTGCCCAGTCCCAGGGGTCAGGCAGCCACCAGGTGGTGCAGACACTCCAGTGGCCCCCAGACAGGAACTGAGGCTCTTTGGTAATGACCGGCCTGGGAGGGGGCCACCCTCGAGGTGAGCCCTCCAGCCCCACCCAGGTTGGACCTCACAAAACATCTGGGCCAGAGCCAGCCAGCTGCGCCACTCCTGAATTCCTGACCCACAGCAATGGTTTGGGACATAAATGCTTATTGTCCTCTTAAGCCACTGTTCCGAGTTTGTTTGTTATGCAGCATTTGATAAAGAGTAATCTCGTTACAGAGTCATGCAATAATTCACACCTCAGTGTCCACAGTATTTCTTGAAAAAATTCCATGTATAAGTGGACCTGTGCAGTTCAAACCTGTGCTGTTCCAGGGTCGTCTGTATATTTTATTACATAGAACAACTTCTCTCACCCCCACATCAAACTCACCAAGTTCTGTTAGCTTATCTGGCCACAGGGTGGTGGGGGGGAGGGGGGTTTGTGGGGCTGTGGTGGGAGGGGAGGCTGCCAGAGGGGGAGACTCCCTTGGGGAAATGGGAGTGTTTAGCAGGGGACTTCTGAAGGGAGGTCCCCACCCCCTACCAGAGAGGTGGCTCCTGAGGTGGCCAGACAGAGAGGGTGGTGTCAGGGCCAGGTGAGGTGTGTGCTTGTGACCCCGTTCACTTCATAGCACCCAGGGGACCTCACACCTACAGTCTGGAGCTGCCGGCTGAGCACGTGAGTGTGATTTAGAGCAGAGACTCAGGAGTTCAAATCCCAGCTCTTGCGCTCTGGCTGTGTGGCCTTGGGCAGGTTGCCTGAACTTGCAGCGCCTCCATTTGCTCTTCTGTAAGTGAGACTAAAAATGTTAATACCTACCTCACAGGACTGTTCTGAGGACTTAAAGAGTTAATGTGTGCAGACGGCCCGGGAACAATATTAGCACGGGCAGGAATCACGTAAGGGTTGGCTGTGGATGTTATCATGGGCATAGATCAAATCCAGGCTCTGCTATGGTGCACTCACTTTGCCTCTTTGGGCTCAGTTTCCTCACCTGTAAAACGGGATTGGCACTATCCACAGGCCAGAATGAGGATTCAAGGAGATTGTGTATGGGAAGGGCTTGTTCTGGTTCGAGGTTGGCCCTTGGTTATGTGAGCCTCTGGGTGAGTCTACACCTGTAGGCATGGGAGGCACTCCTACGGCCGGATTCCCACCTCCCTCTGAATGCTGCCCCTCCCGGCTGATCAACCTTCCAGGCACGCCCCTTTCTCGGCCTCCTTTTCCTGCTTCTTGGGCCGCAGCGCCACCTGCTGGCCCAAAGCTATATGGCACCCAGAGCCGCCTGCATAACCAGGTTAGAGGGAAGGGTGCCTGCGGGAGATTATATATATAATCTCCCTCTATTTTATAGAGACTGAGCCGATCCTCAGGGGGGTCACATAGGGCTAGCTGAGATTTAAATCCATATTCCTTTCCCCCCCACTCCAGACACCCTGGTAGGGTGACTTCAAGTTTTAGGTTGAACCTGCCCTTCCTTCTACTCAGAGAGAAGCCGGGAGCTGAGGTCAGAGGTCCTTGGGAGAATATCAGGACTGTCCCCTGGAGCCAAGATCACAGAATAAAGAGCACTGGACTGGGAGTCCCCAGGCTAGGGTCTCTTTCTGGCTCACTCAACCACCAGCCAAACAACTTTTGGAAAATGCTCAGCTTAGTTTACCCATTTATTCTACCATTTATCATTTGGAAATATAGACACTGCGGGGAGAGCATTTAATGTGGGCATTGGGCTCGAATATGAGGAGAAATTATAAAAAGAAACGATTTTTAAAAAACTCCCCCAAATCTTTTCACTTGTCCATAAGTACAGTACGGGCGGTTTTCCGAACACCGGCCTTTGCAGTAATAAATGCGCAAACATAAAGGGGGTGGTACATGGTAGCGACTTGCATAATTGTCAAACTCTGATCTGAGCTCAGCTCTCACTCAGACGTGTGGCGTTGTGCACGTGGGCCCTTGCCCCCCACTCCTTGCCTCTCACTCACAGCTGGCTCTCGTCCAGGCACTGCCAGCTCTGCACCCACACTGCCTGTTATTCCCTCCTTTCTCTCTTTCTGGGCACACACAGTTGCATTTCTGAAGTTATGTAATAAAAACAGCTAATATTCCTTGAGCGTTCATTATGCACCAGGCACTGTTCTGAGCCCTGTCAAGTTGTATTGATTTGTATCATCCTCCTAACAGTGCTATGAGGTAGGTACTGTTATCACAGATGAGGAAACTGAGTCACTGAGAGGTTCAGCAACTAGCCCAAGGTCACACAGCCCGTAAATGGTAGAGCCTGGGCTTGACACTGGAAAGCCTGAGACCAAAAACCCACACCCTTAACCAAAATGCTACCCACTTGAATGGAGGCCCCGTGGGGACCATTTGTGTTTGTCTCTATTTGTTATCAGCCCACAAGATCCTTCAGGCAGGCCGGAACCTGGTCTCGGTCATCTTTGCATCCCAAATGCTGGTCCTTCCCATCCAGGGCCCACTCGGGGTGTGTGCTCAGTAACTGTGTGTTGAAACAATGCATAAGGCTTTCTGAGCCCCAGCTCCTCCATCTGAAACACAGGAATAATGGCACTTCAGATTGTCCTAGTGAGCTTTTCAGTGGGAAAGCTCTTCTTAAAGATCTTTTGCTCTCCCTTGCCCTCCTCCTGTTCACCTTTCCTTGGGCTTTCAGTCTGCCCAGTCTACTGGCCTGCACCAGCTCGGGGGAGCTGGCTGTGCACATCTTCTCCCAATTTTGCATTCAGTGCCATCCTGTTTGTAGCCTGAAATCAGCAACAGTGAGAGTGTTTACACCCTGGAAATGGGTAATAGAAACAGGAGTTTTTTTCCCCTTTGGGGATGTTAAATATTTGCCACTGCCAGGAGAAGATGGATCCTCTAATGATCACCTTCAGGTGGAAGCGCAGTGCAGTGACCATGACTATTGGCTCTGGAGCCAGACTTCCGGGGTTCAAGCTCCAGCTCTGTCACTTACGGGCTGTGTGACCTGGTTCAGTTACTTAACCTCTCTGAGCCTCATTCATCTCATTCATCAGTTGATTACCACCTGAAACCTGTATAATTTTGTTAACCAGTGTCGTCACCCTAGTCAATTCAAGAAAAAGGAAAAAAGGGACGATGACCTATTTCATTAGGGATTCAATGCAATTATCCATATACATGCTCTCTCAATACTTATTAATATTATATATTAGGCTAGGGTACGGGGAGGGACTTTCTTGTTTCCACATGCTAGGAAAGGGGGTGATGGGGAGGCGACTTGCAACGTCGAAGAGGAACCTCGAGAAGAACAGTGTGTAACTCAAGGCCCAGGCCCTACTGAAGGACGCCTTGAGCGCGGCAGGCCAGATCTCAGGAGTCAGGGCCTGTGAGTGGCCATGACGGTTGGGGGAGGGGCCTCCTCCAGTTCCTCGGAGGGAAGGCTGCTGTTAGCTAAGCTTTGGAGCCTGGAACTGGTTTTGGAGGAAGCAGATCTAACCAGTGGTGAGGCGGCCCGCCCCTCCTGCCTGCGGCAAGCACTCCTGGGGCCCTGTTGTGGGGTTGGTGACGTAAAGCTGCAACACGCAGAGCAGGAACAGTACAAACAGAGGGAAGAACGGACAGAACTGTATAGGGGTGACATTTCTAATCTCCCTGTAATTAGGTTAGTATAAATCTGAAGTAGATTCTGATCAGTGAACATGCCTATGGTAAGTGTAGAGCATTCATTAAAAAAAAGTGAAAACAACTGTTAAATAATTAAAATGTTACGCTAGAAAATGCTCATTTAAGGTGAAAGAAATCTGTAAAAGAGGAATAGAAAAGACACAAGACATGTGGAAAACATAAAGTAAAATGGCAGACGTAAATTCACCTCTATTAATAATAGCATTAAATGTGAATGGGACCAATAAACAGGCAGAGATTTTCTGAACTGATTACAAATGAAGCTTCAACTGCTGTCTGTAGGAGACGCTGTAGATTCAAAGATACAAATAGGTTGAGAGCTAAAGGATGGGGAGAAATATTTTATACCAACAGCAATCCTAAGAAGGCAGGATTGGCCATGTTACTATCCGAAAAAGGAGACTTTAAAACAAAACGTCTTACGAGATATAAAGGAGGACGTTTGCTAATGTTAAAAGGGCCAGCCCATCAGGATGATCTAAAAATTGTAAACATACATGCACCCAACAACAGAACCCCACAGCGTTTGAAGCAGAAATGGACCGAATTGAAAGGGGAACTAGCCAATTCAATAACAGGTGGACACATTAACGCCCCGCTTTCAGTGCCGGGTAGAACAACCAGGCAGAAGATCGTGAAGGAAACAGGAGACTTGAACAGCACTATAATCAACTGAGCCTAAAAGACAAACCCATAGCACACCCCACCCAACACGGGCAGAATCCGCCTTCTCTCCATTGCACGTGCAAGATTCCCTACGGCACACCGTACGTTAGGCCACAGAATGAATCTCAATACATGTTGAGAGGCTGAAATCATACAAGTACCTTCTCCAACCACCACCTCTAAGAAGTCTGTGGAAGGGCTCCATGTGAAGATTTAGCCAGAGGATTTCACGCTGGTTGTCTGTTAGCTGGCAGTTTCTAGAAAACCTTCAGGACACCTGCCATCCTGTTGGGAGCATTAACTTAGTTAACTCATGGGAAGTAGTTAGAAAAGTGCCTGGCATGCAGCAAGCACCTGATGAATTTTATTTGTTGTTCTCCTCACAATAATTTCATGGGACAAGTTTTATTATTTTCCCCGTTTTACAGGTGAGGAGACAGAGACACGGAGGTGCCCAGGTAAATTGAGGTCACGTGGATTTAAACTCACGTTTGTGGAGTTCAAGGACTTGGACAAGTGCAGACAGGCAGGTCTGAGGACTTGTATTACTGCATTTTTGGGGGGGTGGGTACTTAAGATCGGAAACAGTGTAGATTTCCATCAACAGGGACCTCTCAGTGAAGCTCATCCGGAAAGCGCTTTGTGTTGGTTGCAAGAAACAAGGTCGCCCTATACGAAGGGGCATGGAATCATCCTCGAAACATTTCGTTCAGCAAAAAGAACACCTAAAAAAAGTTCTATAACCCTCAGGAAACAAAGCCAAATATTCCGTGAGCTCTAAGTGTATGTGTGTGTTCTTTGGAGGCTCATAGGAAGCAAATGAAGGTGATTTAGACAATAGGATCTATTTATAGGAACCTTGCTTTCTTTAGACCTTCTTTTATTGAATTTTGAAATAACACACACTCGAAGGAAAAAGTCAGAGTACAGCCAAGTGTCACGAAGGAAAAAAAAAACCCCACAGAAATCCCTTCCTCCAGATTAACCAGGCTAACATTTTGATATATATCTTTCCAGGCCTCCTTCTGTGTGATTGTGAATATGTGTGTGAGTTGTGCGTGCATTTATATGTACATATAGAGAAATGTACATTTACCAACATGAGAATTCTGCTGTTACATTAAAAAGTCCCCCACATCATAGAAACTTAAGCCAGAAGCTTAGTTCTCTGTCATATTAAATCTGGGTCCCAGTAGGAATGTTAGCTCCACAATCATTATGATTTCAAGCTCCTTCTATATTTTTTTCCTGCATTATTCTCAGCCTCTGGCTTCTTCCTCCTGGGCTAAGACAGTGGCTGCAGATCCAGCCATCACATCTGCATTTCCACCAGCAGGAAGGGGTGAATGGAAAGTGGAGTCCTGCCTCTGCCTTTTGAGTTCACAGCCCCAAAGTTGGACCCATTATTCTTGGTGATGTTTGTCTGAATGGAATCACATGGCCATGCTTTAGCCTTAAGGAAGCCTGGAAAATGCGTGCTTTTCCCTGGCTACCAGGTATGTGCCCAGCTAAAAGTCAGGGGTCTCGTGACTATGAAAGAAACAGGAGAATGGACATTGTAGCAACTAGCAGTGCCCGGTTCTGCTTATCTTCAGTCTTTCCATAATAGCTTTCCTCCCCCAGAGAGACAGTTCTCTATCTTATCTTACAGTCTAACCGTTGAACCCTGTGAGCGGGCGTCTGCCGAGGCCAAATTACAGGTTGCAATAGAGGAACTTTCTGAAGGCACACCCCGAAGCCAGCTGCTCAGCCAGCAATTTCCAAAAGGAAGGCAGAGTCCTGGCAACGCCAGTATTTGCCATGGCATTTCCCCCAGATTTGACCTCTGTAAATAGCACTGACACTCAGAAAAGGCCATCCCATTGCAAAACCAGAGTTGCAAGACCAGGTGTATGAGAACCTTCTCTGGCAAGTTTCAGCCCCTCTGCTAGTCACTCTTAAAGGGATAGTGTTGGACTGTGCGTGATCATATCCTCCAAAAGCACTAATCTCTCCTTTTTTTTCACTTCTAGAGGAGTTTGAGTGTGAGTGTGAGCGTGTGTGTGGGGTGGAGACCATGGAACTGGATGGAAGTTTTCTGTTTCCATTTGAAACATTTCTATTTCACACCAGAAGACAGTGAGCCAGGAGGGACCCTTTATCTCCACCCGCAGCCAAGGGTTTCTTCACGGTTTCACACGCTTCGAGACTCAAGCCTCTGACACAGAAAGAGCATGTAAGACGGAGCCCAGGCGGCCTGGTTCTGCCACCCACTGGCTGCGTGATCTCAGCCAAGATGCTTAACCTCTCTGTGCCTCAGTTTTTTCTTTGCAAAATAGAATGATAATAATAGAAAATTTTTACAGGGTTCTGCAAGAGTTAAAGCAATCAAATCTCAGAAAGAATCCAGGGCATGTGGCAGCCCGCTGCAGATGACCGCAGGCATCTGGTCAACCAGGAAGGGCGGCAGCGGGAAGGCTCTTTAGAGCTATGATCGCCGTGGCAGACATTAATGAGTCTGAACAGGGTAGAAGCTCCATTTCGGGGCATTCCGGTGCTGGCCAACCCCAAGGAGGCATGTGGGTGTAACCCCTATCAATTCTCTTTCAGATGACTTTGTGGGTGTCGCCTTAAAGCCCTGGCCTGATTTTACATTTCCAAGTTCCTGGGGCCACCTTCTTTCAGAATAATGTGGAGTGTGGAACCTTGGTTTTTATGCCAACAGCTCATTAGAAAGAACCCTGGGTTCAGAGCTAAGGCCTGTGTCCTGACTGCACGGCCCATTTTCTGGGCGGCCTCTGGCTGGATCATTCCTGTCTGGACCACCACTAGCACTCTACCCCACTTACAGGGCCTGGGACACACAGAGGCTCCTGCCTTATGTCTGGAGCATTGGAAGGTGTTAACTGAAAAAAGAACAGGCCTTACAAAGTTGGGGGAGGCGCTTCTACCACCCCCATTGCACAGAGGGGGAGACTGAGGTGTGCTGACTCACGGGTGCTAACTTGAAGGTGGCCAATGTCTTCAAGACCTCCAAGGATGGTGGGTGAAAGCAAAACCACAGAGAAGGGTACAGACGAAGGTGCCTTTTCCAAACACCAAGTCACTTGCCCTCTCCCCTCGTCCTTGGCGGAATATGTGAGGGTGGCCAGCTCTGCTGTACATGCTCTTCTGCGTCTCCTGCCCGTGCGTGTAATTAATCTTGGAGCATCTTCCTGCGTCAGCAAAGATCTTCTTGCTCGTTATTGACTCCAGCATTCTTTCTGAGAGGGAATGCCCGGAAGCCACCCACATGCCCTTGGAAAGGCAAATACAAATAAAAAGAATTTCTCCTCGTGTCAAGAAGGGAGACAAGCCCTCTCCTTTTCCTTACAGCATTTACTTTAGAAAATTTGTAGATTCCCCTGCTCCTTTCAGATGTTTGTCTTTTAAAAAGCTGAATGGGCCTCTGGCCAGTTTTATCACCCAGGAGTGTTTTTCTCAAGGACCTGGGAGCCATCTCTTTGTAATGTGAATATGAAGAAAACCAGCACCCTTAGGCCCAGTCTCTGGGTGAGGGTAGGCGCCTAATGTCAGGGCGCCTGTCACAAAGATAGACGTTTCTTTTCCCTGTGGGCGAGGACAGTTGGCTGACACAGAGAGCCACCCGATGACCAGGTGAAGGCAGAATGAGCCATGTGACAAGCTGTGCGTCTGGTCCTCCCATCCGAGGACTAGCCAACCTTTGAGAGCACAGGTGTACTCAGTCGCATCCGCTTGTGCACAAAAGTGTGGGGATCCCCTCTGCCTCTGCATCTTGTTTGTGCAAAGCCTGCGACACTCCCCACAGCCTGGTTTGACGCTCACTCAGTAACACAGCTGTTTCCTTTCTCGTCCACTTTTGGGGACGGGCTTTCTGGGTGAGTGGGAGATTTTGCTCTTGTCTTTGACACGTCAAATGTCTTTCCGCAGAGGCTGGTTAAGGGACTCTGGCACCACCACACAGTGGGGCGCTGTGCAGTCGTGACGGAGAATGAGGATGCCCCCTCCATTTCCATTGCTGAGTCAAGGTGCCAGGTCCACCGCAGTTCCTGTTTCTTCTGCAAAAAGACTATATTTGTATTTTCTTACACTGGCTTAATCTCTGGAAGAATAAATAAGGGACTCATAAAAAACGCTCATGTGTGTGAAGAGGAACTGGGTAGAAGGGGGAGAGAAGAGGGAGGGAATTTTTTTGCTGGACACCATTTTATATTTTCTGATTTTTGAAACGTGTGACTATATTATCTATTCAAAATAAATTAAAAAGAAGGGGGTGGTAGCAAGTGAAGAAAACAAACCACTAAAGAAAAGAAATCCCAGGTGGACATTCTTTAAGCACTTGATTCTGTTTCATTTCTGAGCTCAGTCTGAAAACTAATTATAGTGACACATTTGGGGGGTTCATGGTTGACTTTTTTTCTTGGAAGGTTGATCAGTGTATTTATTTTAAAAAAACAACAAAAAGTAAAAAAAAATCAGGTAAAATAAAAACAATTGGGTAACTCATACACTCCTCCCCAGACCCCTCCTCCTTCCTGTCCTCCTGTTCCCCAGGGTCGTCTGTGTCCAATTTTCAGCCTTAGTGAGCTGGTTGGGGGGGGAGGGGCAAGTCACTTTCAGGGGCTCCATGGAGTCCTTCCTCCATCATCTCTCTCTGCCTCCCAGGAGCTCAGGAGGGGTGGTGGGGTACAACGTCCCTCCATACTGAGGACTGGGGAGCCGACATGCCCAAGAGGCCACCATTCAGCCATCTGGCCTCTAGAAGCTCCTCTGTGAGGAAAGTGGGGAAAAGGATATGGGGCAGGGATCCTCTCTCAAGCCCTCTGGCCACTTTCGTCTGTATTGACTGTCACCCTTGTTATTATTACTCTGAGGGAAGTGGCCCAGGCAGTCTTGCCACATGCTGGGTGTGTCTCCCTTTTATCCCTGTGTCAAGTCTATGAGGTAGGTGCTATTTATTATAATCCCTGTTTTATGGATGAGGAAACATAGGCGCAGAGAAAACAAGCGACTTCACCAAGGTCACACAGCTTCTAAGAGCCCACTCACTCTCTCAGCTGTTTCCCTTCCGACACCCTTAGCCTGCCTCCAGCTGGATGCGCTGTAGTCAGTTCTCTCTCAAACGTGTTGGAAGGGCTGCAAGAGTGGAATTGCCAGCATTGTGACTCAGAGTTGGGGTAGGGCTGTGCTTTGCATTTCCAGGACTCGTGGGTGGCATTACCCACTCTATGGAGAGGAGTTTCTGTTGATGGTTCAAGGCCTCAGGCTGTGCCTCTGAGATCCCCAACACTTGCCCGGTGACGTTGGGCCCTTGCCTCGTCTCTCTGGGTCCCAGTTTTCAGTTTGCTTAGGTGGAACACTGAGGGTTGCAGAAATCCGCGGATTTGAAGACCTGCCACACGTTGACCAGCGGGAACATGAGCAGAGCTCCAAGCAGTGAACCCAGCTGCACCGCCGCCCCGCACCACAAGAGGGCGCTGCGGCTATGGTCGCGCAGGATCACGCCCAGCGTCACCTTGACATAGCTCAGACAGCCAGTGAAAAGCACCCACGAGGCCACCTGCAAGGATAGAGTGGGAGAGATGCAGCGTGCAGGGGGCTTTGGGGCGACTCCTAGGAGCTAAGGGTATGAGATGACCTCACAGGGCTAAGGGAACCCCATGAGTTGACCCCTCCCCAAGGGCAAAGGAGAGCCCAGTGGCGTTTCCAAACCCCATGATCAATTCAAGGGCCTAGGGAAGAAGGCCACTGCTGCGGTAGACACAGTGGGAAGAGTGTGGCTTTCCGTGGACAGGCTGTACCATCACCTTGGACCAGCCACCTCACCTTTCTAAGCCTCCGCTCCCAAATGACAAGCAACCCCGCCCTTACCACCGCCATGTGGGGCTTCCTGAGGGAGCAACCACATAGACCTTGGTCCACAGAAAGGGCTACACCCCAGGTCTCCCCCAGCCTTGGCTGGGTGAGGGAGCCCTGTGGGAGCAGGTACTTACAATGAGCGCTTCTCCACTCCAGTGGTCCCTCAGGAGGGGGCAGGGGCTCATGGCCGCCATGGCCATGTTGTAGGCCCCAAAGCCGGCCCCAAACACTGTGAGGACCCCCAGGAACAGCAGAGACCTAGGGAAGAGTGGGAGAGAGGGGTGAAGTCGGGGAGAAGCCTGACTCCTGCCTCCCCTCCTCTGAGAGCCACGTGGGCTGGTCAGCATCTCCAGGGACAGAGGCTAGAACCAAGTGGGAACTTCCAGGCCATCAGGCCCAGGTGGGTCAGTGAGGCTCCCAAGCAGGAGTGGTAGGGCCCAGCATCCCAGCAGGAGAACCAGAGTGACTCTGGAGCTGCACAAACCTGGCTCAAGTCCCCATTCCACCATTTAAGTGGTGAGACTGGTCCCTGTGCCTCAGTTTCCTCACGTGTGAAATGAGGCTTGCAGGACTGTGGGGGAGGGGTCCTGTGGGAGCAGAGTGCAGGGTCTGGCCCTGGCCATGGGCCCTACCTGGTATCGCACCTGCTGCCACTTCCTCCTGCAACATGCCCACACTCGGATGGGAAGCTAGGCTGAGAGAAGGTGGCTCTGATTACAGTAGTGGCACTTCAGTGTGTGGTGTGTGACCTCGGGCAGCCCCTCCCTTCTTGCCTCAGCTACCCCTGTCTACAGCATGAGGTTTGCATGGTCTGGGGGCCCTGGTGGCCAGCTTGGAAGTGTTCTACTGGTGGCCTACCATGTAGAATCCACGTCTGAAGACTGAAGACCCTGTCCCTCATTTGAAGTCTCTGCCCCTGGGGTCCTCCTACCCTATCTTCAGAGCACGAAGGCTGGCCTGCGTGCTGGGCGAGAGCAGAGGGTCTGCCCCTGCCTCTAAGGACTCTTTCTGTTCCAAGATTCCTGGATTCCTTGACTCTCAGATTCTGTATTTCTAACATTCTGGGTGTCTCAGATCCCACAGGTCTGTGGTCTCTGGTTCTGCTTCCTCAGCAATCTCCAGCCTCCATCCAATTTTTAAGCCCCAAGGGAGGAAATTCAGCTTTCTTGCAAACTGACATTTCTTGTCTAACTCCCTTGTATTCATTCTTCCTCCTTCTGGGACTGGGGGAGGTGGGTGTGGCAGGTGGGGGTTACAGCTGGGAGAGGTGGGTATGTGCAGATCTGAGAGGCCAGTGAGGGCACGTGGGGCAGAGGGGTGAATAGGGGTCTGTGGGACGTAAAGTTTCAAGACCCCAAGGTGAGTTTTCTCCCATGAGGGTCTGAAGCCCTTGAAGTCAGAGCCACTTAAGTTCCTTATTAAAACTTGAAATCCCAGGTCCCAATCTAGGCTGGCTCAGTCTGCATTTTATCCATTTGCCCAGCCATTGTTTAGAACATCAGCTGTAAGGGAGCCAGCCTGGACTGGGGGCAGGGGGGCAGGGCTGGAGTCCTGGAAATCAGAGCAGGGCCAGCCCTTTCTCTGAGCCTCAAGAGTTTCGGGAACTCAGTTCCTGCCTGGGTGCTGGTCCTCATGGACCAACGGCTGGGGTGGTGGACACTTTGGACCCGCCATGCCCCAGGCACCGCTCTGAAAGCTTTCCATTAGCCCCTCTAATGTTCCCCACCACCTGACGAGGTAGAACAATGATTGTCTCCAGTTTTCAGATAGGTATCCCTGAGGCACAGAGAGGTGGAGTAACTTGTCCGATGTTACAGAGCTAGTAAGTGGCAGAGCTGGGATTTGAACCCAGGCAGTTCAGGGCCAGAAAAACCGTATTTTTAACTATTAAACATACAGCCTGATGGTGGGGTTTGGAATTCTGGCTTTTGAACTGAAGTGCACCCCCTGCCAGAACTCCCCAGGGCCAGCTGGAGGCAGACCTGTTAGACAGGAACATGGAGAAGAAGCAGGCCAGAGGGTTGGCCATGGAGCTGAGGGTGGCGGACAGGTGGTAGGCCACAGGCCCGTAGGACAGGCAGGAGTAGGTCTGCACGGAGGGCAGTACGCCGTTGGTGAGAGCGTTCACAAAGGCCACCAGGACGTAGATGAAGAGCAGGTGGGCCAGGTGGTGGTGGGGCGTTTCCTCCTCCAGATGCTCCTGGCCCTTACTGCTATCCCCCGGGCCTGGGGGGGCCAGGTCCTCTTCCAGGGGCCGGATGGAGTGGAGGGTGACCTGGGAGGCGAGGAGGTCTTTTGTGGAGCTTTTCCAGGGCCCAGAGTGACGCTGGAGGAAAAGGAAGGCCACGAGGCAGCAGGCCATCATGAAGGAGAGCAGCAGGAAGAAGATCAAGGGCGAGAAGTTGGCAGGCAGGTAGCGGATTTCCAGATGGCCCATGGAGGGCGCTGTCCCAGTGACGCCCGGCACCAGAGTGCTGTCATTTCCCTGGGGAAAGACAAAACAAGGGTCATCGGATCCCTGGATGACATTGGGACATGGGAAACAACAGTACTCATATACAGTTAATATGATGCATTATCATGAAGAGGGGAGTGAGGAATAATATACACAAAGTTGCCGAGGCAATGATAATAAATGATCATGCCGACTGCCTGCTCCCTGGGCGCCAGCACCGTGCACGCAGCAGCTCGTGCACTCCCCGACAGCCCTGCGCAGTGGGGACCGTTCTTGCGGTTTTAGAGGGAACAGAGGTGTCCTAACCATTCATCTGACTTGAGGGTTGTGGGGAGCATGAGGTAAACCCAGTCCACTTGGTTCTTTATTTTTTTAAAGATTATTTATTTATTTTTAGAGAGAGGCAAAGGGAGGAAGAGAGGGAGAGAAACATCAATGTGTGGTTGTCTCTCGTGCGCCCCCTACTGGGGACCTGGCCCACAACCCAGGCATGTGCCCCAACTGGGAATCGAACCAGTGACCATTTGGTTCATAGGCTGGCACTCAGTCCACTGAGCTACACCAGCCAGGGCCCACTTGGTTCTTTTTGACTCAGCTCTACTTCTTCCCACGCTACTGCCCTCCAGGGCGGGCAAGCACATACGTGTTCAGAGGAGGGGCCCGCCTGGGGCCCAGCCAGCGGGAGAGCAGCCCCACCCCAGCTCACCCTGTGTGGTGACATGGCCCGGTGTGGCCAAATCTCTTTTCAAGACGTATGCTACATCTAGATTTATAAATGTGAAATTGCAAAAAAATTTAAATGTCATCAAATAATTCAAACACTTAACACCTGCCGGCTTCGGCGGCCTGGGCCACTGGTTTGCAAGTGCAGCTGCGGTGCTGCTGTGGTTAATACCAGACGTGTGCACCGAAAAGTGGTTCTGCGAAGTCACCTCCCAGGGTGTACTGATCGTAAGTTCTTAACTGGGCTGATTGTGGTGGGTATATAACTTCTTTAGTAAAAGGCTGACCTTTGCCTAAGTAAGCTGGCCCATCGTTTCTGTAGATTGAGGTTATTGCACCCATGAAACGCCCCCTTTCAGACCCTTCTAGAGGGCACAGAATCTTAACTACCTTGTAATTCAACACCCGTCTTGCTTTTTCACACATTCATGGATTCTTCCTTATGTCCCTCACTCAATTTCAAATGCGTAAAAGAAACTGCAAACCTACTGTTCTTCAAGATCTTGGTTCCTGATGATTGTCATCAGTTTTGGCTCAAAGAAGCTCTTACTAAAATTTTCTACAGGTTTGTGTGTTCCTTAGGCCGACATTTACTTGGTGCAGTGGGCAGGGTTCTGAAGAAGCCCACGCAGGACCAGCTGTGGGCCCAGACACCGCACTCACTGTGCTCCTCACTTCACGTCGGGGGGACTCGAGTGAGTTTTCTCTTGGAACCCTGGGTCTGCCTGCTTTAAGGAGCAGGCCATGACTTTATCTGCACTCTTCCTAGAAAGTCCTTCAGGTGGAGAAGGGTTGAGATAACCCAGGGCAAGAAAAACGTGGGTTGCTGCTTTTAATTTTGGCTTTTTAATTGGATTTCTTACTGAGAATCTGAAGAAAATCTTTGCGGGTTAAATGAGATACTGAACCCTCTTTGGCTCCAAAAGAGGAAGGTATACTTGCTTCTCCAACCAGGATAGCCAATGGACTGCAGACCCCGAGTGTGGAGAGGTGGAGATGGGCACCAGGGGTTGTCCCGTGTGGTGGGGCAGCTGATTCTGGAGAAGCTGGCAGGAGTCCCAGGGAGGAGGGCCCTTGGAATGGGTTCACACGGAGAGAGAGGAGCCTGAACTTCGGACAGTGTCACGGTTCTGGTGGTGTCTGGTAAGCTTTTGCTGGCCCTTGCTCAAGAATCTTTGTGGGGTTGTCTGAAGAAAAAATTCCCTCCAGGGATATGGGGATATCTCAGAGGGCTGTCCACTACATTTGGCTTGTCTGTGGATGTGCACATAAAGGCTGGGTTTTCCTAAAAGTTTGTTCAGACTCCACAGGTCTAAAAAAACATAACTGAAATTAACGTGGGAAGTTGTGCCTCTAAGGCCAGCAAGCCCCACGGCGCCCGGCGCCCCATTACTGCTGAGATGGCTGAGATGAGGGTCCCTTGGTACTTCTCAGCAAAACTTTTGTGCCCACGATTAGAAAAAGCTGGCTATAAAACTAGGCAGAATGAGTGGAAAACATGTTTAAGTGGTCTCTTGAAGCTTCAAAAAGAGGATTTAGATAAATGGATCCACCTGTGATGTCGGCTGGGTGTCAAGCCAATTCTTTGAGGTGCTAAAAATGGCTGTCCTTATTTTAGAAAGGGGGAAGGTCATTTGGCACTTGACTTCTCAAGGGCAGATATAAATTGTAAATGCCTCCAAAGCAAAATTTGGATTTCACTGGTCTTTTATAAACGAATGTGTCTAGATATGTGTGTTGTAAACGTGCGATAATTTTCCATATACAGATGGTATTATTAAAATGGATTTAAAGGCAAGCACTTGTAAGGATTGGGGATTCTAAAATTGTCAGAAATATGAAAACTAATTCAAATGTTTGTCACGTTTACACGATCTAAGGTTAACCTTTAGTTAGTAAAAGTTTAAGTTTGTTGGTTTGAGTAGAACACATATCTTTTGAGTTACTGATATTAAATAGAATATTTATATTTTACCTGGGTTTCCAAAAAATAAGTTCATGTTAATAACTGACTTTGATGTCTATGGAATGTATTTCTAGAGGTAATAAAACGTCTTCATAAATTGGCCAAACTAAGGAATGCTGATTGCTTACTTCTTAGTTTTCATTAGATACTGAGGTTTTAAGGGTTAACATCTTAATAGATGCAGGAATAACTTAGAAGGGCCAGTAAAACAACTCAAGGGTTTGGCTTTTGTGTCAAATTGCATGGAAAGTATTGCAAAATAAGTGATGACAAAACTTTTATCGGGTGGCAAAACAACGCTCGTAGCTGAAACAAACAGGACTATGGGAAATCCAAGACAGCTCCTTGGTTCCTTGCAGCTCCCTGGGAAATGCCACTTTTTAACTTTTTGCCTTCCTCATGCATCGCAGTGAATTTAAGCTGGACCTCAATTAGATCAAGGGACTCCCGAGCTCACATGTTTAAAAGCATACCTCTTACACTATTGCCAAGGTTCGTCAGAGTCACTTCAAGGAAACGCCAAGTAGGCAGCTGCCTGCTTTCACAGTGAGCTCCCAGGAGACAAGACTTTAAGATCGTTGACTGTGACCCGGAGATTTTGTTTTTTGGAAAGGACGTCAGTTAAAAGACACTCTCCCACCTTGTTGGAAGGGACCTTATCAGGCGCCTAACTGTGAGTGGCTCTTTACCTCTGTCTGTGGACATCAAAGACGAGGAGCCACTGACATCAGAGGCAGACAGCTGTCCCCAAACATGGATGAGGCCTGTGTCCTTAAAATTGATGTTTGACTCAGAAATCAATAGTTCGATTGTCTTTTCCTGTCTGCCAATGATATTGGTCATAATAATGGTTATAGTTGTTATTTGGGTTGTTCCAGGTAGTCCAGCTGCTTATGATTACTGAGACTCTGTGATACTTTTAATGCCTTTTCTATGGCGTATGTACATGTTATATGAGGTACCAGATACAGACAAGTGAGACGGGAGGCAAAGTCTTGGGGCACGGTGGTTCACAGGATAGAAATGACCCAGTGTGTTTTTGCAATGAAGGCTGTAAGACCCGACTGCCTTCCATTCACCTGTTCTTCCTTTTGGGGGAAAATTTGGCCTTGACTTGTACTCCATTTATGGTACTGTCCCATCACCATGGCCCACCATTTCTACCACGTAGACACTGAGACTTCTAGGAATGAGCCTTCCTAGTGCTGTGAGATCACACTACCCAACCAGAAAGCTGGTCAGCAATGCATCCTTTGGATTGATTTAGGACAAAAGAGGGAATTGTGGCCAAAAAGGGTTTTACAGAAAGTAACTTCCCAGGGTGGTCTGATCACACAACCCTAACTGGACAGGTCACGGTGGGTCCTCATGCTCCGGGTGCGTAACCTCTTTAGTAAAACACTTATCTTTGCCCTGGTTGGAGCGTCGTCCCGTGCACCAAAAGGTTGCACGTTCGATTCCCACTCAGGACATTCCCTAGGTTGTGGGTTTGATCCCCCAGCCCGATCCACGTTTCTCTCTCTCTCCTTCCCTTCTTCTCTCTAAGATCAGTAAACGCATCCTCATCCTTGGGTGAGGGTTAAAAAAAAGGCCTATCTTTGCCTGAAGCAAGCCCTACCCATTGTTTCCGCGCATCTAGGTTAGCACACCTTTGACACGTCAGGACGCCCCTCGAAAGCATACTCACCATCAGG
Organism: Macrotus californicus; assembly: GCA_007922815.1. Taxonomy (NCBI): domain Eukaryota; kingdom Metazoa; phylum Chordata; class Mammalia; order Chiroptera; family Phyllostomidae; genus Macrotus; species Macrotus californicus. Next base: position 83,267 of record VMDR010000356.1, on the reverse strand, counting down.
AGAGCACACGATCCTAGCTACCCTGTCACCTAATGACCACCTCGCTTTCTCGCATCTTCCTGTAGTCTTCCTTAAGTTCCCTCCTTCATTTCAAATGCTTACAAGGAACTGCAAAATCTGTTATTCTACAAAGTACCTGAGATCTTGCTTTCTGACAATTGTTAATCAGTTTGGGGTCAAATAAACTTTTATAAAATGTCTCTACCAGGCCCTGACTGGTGTGGAACAGTTGGCTGGGTGTCATCCTGCACAGCCAAAGGTCGCCGGTTCGATTCCCAGTCCGGGCACATGCCTGGGTTGTGGGCCAGGTCCCATGTCAGGGTTCCTACAAGAAGCAGCCAATTGATGTTTCTCTCCCTCTTTTTTTCCCCTCCCGTCCCCTCTTTCTAAAAATAAATAAGTAAAATTAAAAAAAAAAGTCTCTACTGATTTGAATGTTTCTTACGTCAGATGTTTAACCTGATGACGGGTGAAGCAATGTCTCCCATCTATGGTCCTCAGATCTGGCTGCACGTTAGCGCCACCTGGGGAATTGTGAATAAATCCAAGTTCACAATCTATACTTCGGAATTCTGAAATCCCGAAAGCTCAGAATCTATGATTCAGCGGGCAGCAACACTCAAAGGGATGTGAGGCTGTTTCTAGCTCTAATGTGCCCACTGGGCATGACTGTCTCCAGGCTGCGGACAGTGGTGTCACTGTGCTGGACTGCTCTGTCACAGGTGGGACAGGTGTGCTCTAACAGCTGAAACTCCAGCCCTGGCCCTCAGTTGGTTGGCAGGTCATCCTGTGCACCAAAAGCTTGCGGGTTCGATTCCTGGTCAAGGCACATACCTAGGCTGTGTGTTCAATCCCCGGTCAGGGCCGATATGAAGGCAGTTGATCGATATTTCTCTCTCATATCAATGTTTTTCTCTCTCTCCCTTCCTCTCTTTCTAAAATCAATAAAAACATATCCTCTGCTGAGGATTAAAAAATAATAATAAATAAAAATAAAAGCTGAACGCCAGCAAACACACCTGCCCTCAATCAAGGGTTTCAGGAAAGCCCCAGGCTCAGAGTCTCATTTAATTGGTCTGGCTGTGGGGGGTGCCCACTGGTGTGTTTCAGTAGCTTTCCCAGGTGATCTAAAGTACAGCCAGGTCACGGACACGGGTCTACCCAACGTTCCAGAAACACAAGCCCTCTTTGTGATCTTGCCGTGGCCAGGCATGGGGTGATGCACCGGCCCTGGGTGGTGCTGGGTACCTGTGGGGTGTCGGTCTTCCTGGTGGTGGCAGAGCTTGAGGTGGTGTAAGATGTCTCAGTGACGTTGGTGCAGGTGGTGAGACCCGAGCCCTGGGCAAGAGCCACCAGGGCAGGCAGCAGGCCACTGAGCCCTTCACCCACAAAGAAGGTGGTGAGGTAGTGAGTGGACAGCCGGCTCATGAAAGGCAGGAAGGTGACAGAGGAGGTGCAGTCCACCAGGGCCAGGAAGAAGGTGAGCACCATGAAAGTGATGCTGTGGTGGCTGCCCTGTACCCAGGAGGTGACATTCCAGAGGAAGGCAAAGAGGGTGCAGGAGACGGTGCCTACACCCAGCACGGTGAAGATGATGGGTACTTCAGGAACGCAGCCGGGCCGGAAGTGATGGAGCAGGGTGACGAGGAGGGGGCTGACGTTGGCCAGCTGGATGATCACTGTGAGGTAGGAGGGCAGATACCAGCCCTCGGGCAGCTCTGTCACCAACAGGGGCAGCTCCACCCAGAGCCCGTTGATGGCCACCCAGGAGCCCATCCCGAAGGTGCAGACGAGCAGGTGCGTCAGGAGGGCCATGATGACGCCTGCCCCGGGCTGGAAGCCGCCACCTGCCTGGATCAGCCAGCAGCAGTGCCTGCACAGAAAAATACCAGGTGAGCAATGTCAGGGTCACTGTCCAGCAGAAGACTGGGCTTTGGGGCACAGAGTGTTCTGTTGTCATTCCCCTCTTTGTGAACAAGGTGGCTTTTTATTTGCAGAAAACACGAACAAATTCCTTATAACTTTTCAGTGAGAAAGACTTTCTTACCCATGACTTGTAACGTCAGAGACCCCCCAAAGAAAAGTTAGGTACATTCAATTGCATAAATATCAGAACACGGCAGCAGGCAAAAAGTCAGCAAAATACTCTGCAAAAAAAAAAAAGCCAACAATAAGATACAAAAAAAGACAGCTGGGGGAAAACATTTGCAATGTAAACCACAGACAAAGGGCTCATCTTCCGAACACATGAAGTGTTCTTAGAAATTAAGAACAAAAAGACCCAGTAGAGAGGTGGGCAAAGGGTATGAGCAGTTTGGAGAACAAAGTACAAATAAGCCTTAAACACATGAAAAGATTATCACCTTCACTTCTCGTGGGGGAACGTCAATTAACAACAATTCCAAGGTGCCGTTTCTCACCCTGAGATTGTCCCAAAGGTTACCTGCCTTGGGCAGAACCACGCTTGTAGGAGGTTGTTATTTCTCGTGGCCTTGGTGGTGGTAGCCAAATACAGGGGACCTCCCAGTGCCTGTGAGCGAAGGAAGGGCTAAACAAGGGCAAGCCTGTGAGTTTGGATGCCACATACCCGTTAAAAGGGATGAGGGTCTCGGGAGAGCTCCCTGGCAGCCGGGCCGGGCCACGTCAATAAGGGAGCCAAACTGAGGTGGACAGGCAGGGAGCTGCCTTGCAGACACAGGGACGAGGAGGCAGAGTGTGCGTGTTCTCTTTGCTTGTGTTTGCACGAGGCAGCCCTTGAAGAGCACACAGGAGCGGCTGGGGTGTTGCGGCAGCCACGCCGAATGATCCATACATCATTTTTTTTTTTGTTTTGATGAAGGAAAGGAATCTTTATTCAAAAGCAGTTACTTAAGCCTATCAAGTCACAGCTTTAATCATTTAAGCCAAGCCTACCATTAAAGGCTAAATTCTAACACTTGAGTTCTCCTGTCTTTCCCCCTCCCCCGTTGGTTTTTAGTTATCTTGTTTCTACAGCATCAGTTTACAGTCTGAAAACAATATACAAAAACTACACAATTTTGAAAGAATGGTAGGCTTCTGCCCCAGAGTCTGTCCCCTCTAGAGTACCCTAAGAATAAACCTGCCACCCTCTGCCAGGCCAGCCTGATCCTAGGCTCTGCCTGGAGTTCCCTCCCGTACAAAATCCCATCCACTGGGAAATGCAGGCAGCTGCAGCACCATCACCCGGGCATCCTCGAGGAAGAAGAGCCTGAGAGCAAGCCTAGGAGAGTGCCAACTCAGGAGCCAGACGGCTCTCTGTACATCGTTTTTATATAGTTTGTGAGCCGTGTGAACACACCGCCTATTACAAAAACACGGTCACTTGACATAAAATTCCAGTCTGGCATTTTTCTTCTGAAATGATAGAACTGCTTAGCTGGAATGGCCCTTGGAGACCACCTAACTCTAGGCCCCACCCCTGGAAGCATTCTGCCACCTGTGTACCGCCTTCCCAGTGACCTGTCACACCATCTGTGCCCTTACTCTCCCCTCAACATAAGCAAAAGTATCGGAGAGGCCAGAAGGAGACTCTGGAACCAGCTGCCTGGGCTTGAATCCAGCTCTGCCACTTAGTAGGGTGGCCTTGGGCAAGTGACTCTGCCTCCCTGTGCCTCCCTTCCCTCACCTGTGAATAAAGGACAATGACAGCACATATGAGAGGCAAACGTGCTACTGAGGTCCTGTTGTCTGAATGCACCAGGCACACGGTAAGCACTCACTAGGGTCGGCCAGCTCTTCTCATTAGGGTGAGAGGCCAGGTTTGGTGACGTGGTTGCTTTTTTCTAATTCGTGTGAAAATTAACACACGATGATTCAAATTGAAAAAGGGGAGATTTGCCCTGAGGAGCCACATGCACCACAATCACTGGCGGTCCAGGCTCTGTTTTGTGGGAAACCCCCTTGAAGGTCGGAGGTCCATTGGGCCAGCTGCGTCCTTTTACAGATGGGGACAGGGAGTGGTCCTGAGGCCAGTGTCCTGGGGTGCTTGGCTCCCTGCACCTTCCCATGACCCTGCAGTGACCCCGAGCCCTTGCTTCTGTTCAGTTCACACAGTCAGTCTCTAACGCCTTGTCTCTGTTCTTCTAGAACATGCAGGGGGGTCTTGTGGCTCTGCCTCACCCAAGGAAGTCTTCACACCACAGCTATTGATTCTCAAGTGTCCCGCTCCCTTCCCCCTTCCTCCTGGGGTGGGGTGGGAGGGCGGGGAGGGGAAGAGCCCAGTCCACCCACTCCCAGCATGACTCCTCTTCCGCTCTGGGAAGCCTGGAGCGGAATGCAGCCTGAGCTGCTCTCAGCCCCGCTCCACCACCCCAGTCTGGGGCCTTAGCTAAGCCACCGAAGCTGTTACTCACCGGGGAAGCTGGACTGACTGGCAGCCCAGGACAGCCTGGCTCTGGTGAATCAAGAGGTCCCACTGGAGAGGAGCGGCTCCTGGCAACCGCTGCCTGCCTGGCTGCTGCCCCCTTTGCCTGTGCTGTGCTCTGAGCCTGAAGCACCCCACCCCCAGCCCCCCGCATCTACAGGCCTGCTTTCTGCAGGATCCCAGCTCCAGGAAACCTCCTCTGTCTGGGCCCAGGCTCCTTTATGTAAAGTGTTCGGGTGGGGACACAGGCAGGCACATTTCTGGGGAGACTGAAGTTCTTAGAGGGCAGAGGGCTGCCTCGGATCCTAGCATTTTGAGGGCAGAAGAACTTTACAGATGACCTAGCTGAGGATTTGCAAACCGGTAACTCCTTGGCGTCCGCCAGACAGCAGACGTGCCGTGTTGGTTTACTGTGCTACAAACAATTAGGTGCTGAAATCTGCACACTGGGAGGTGGCGTACAACACTCAAGACTTCCGGTTTCTTGGAATGTTATGTCAAATCTCACAATAAAAATCTGGGGAGGTGTGTATTTTATGTCTTGAGTTAAAAAATTTTCAGCCCTGGCTGGTGTGGCTCAGTGGATTGAGTGCTGGCCTGTGAACCAAAGGGTTGCTGGTTCGATTCCCAGTCAGGTCACATGCCTGGGTTTCAGCCGGGTCCCCAGTTGGAGACACGCAAGAGGCAACGGATCAGTGTATCTCTTGCACACTGATGTTTCTCTCCCTTTCTCCCTTCCTTCCCCCCTCTCTAAAAATAAATAAAACAATAAAAACATAAAAAGTTTTCTGTAAAACAGTATGCCGTGTGATGTCGGCAGCAGCCTCATACGTCTTGTGTTTACTGCATCTCTTGATTGGACTGTTTTCCTTGAGTGCAGTTCAGTCTTGTGAGGTTTTGTACAGAAACACACTGTACAGGCTTGCAGCCCTGGAGCGACAGGCTGCAACATGTACCCAAGGTGTATAGGTTATGCTGTCTAGGTGTGTGTAAGTACGCACTGTGATATTTGCACAACGAAATCACCCAAGGACACATTTCCCAGACCACTCCTGTCACTAAGTAGCACGTGACTGTAATAAAAATACCAAAAGAGCAGGAACAGATTTTGCAAAGGACCTGGGGCAGAAATGAGCCTGGGCCAGTCTGGCTGGAGTAGTGGGCTTGATGGGAAAGTAAGGGCCGGCAGAGAGGGTAAGGAGCCTGAATTTCACATCCTGCAGCAGCTCCCCCCCTCCACGGGAGGCCTAAAGCCCCGGGCCCCACAGAGCTGAGTTCTCTGGCTCTGGTCTAGGCCCCAGGACAGCTGTGTAATTTGAGGGAAGGGATTTGGCTCTTTGAGCCTCTGTTTCCTCATGTGGAAAAGTCACAACAGTGTCACGGCCCAGCAAGACCCATCTCCTTCACGGCTCCCCTGCCCTGCCCCACGCTCCAGCCAGCACCACCAAATGCCACCTGCTCCTGGGCTTGGGGATGGGGCGGGGCACAGCCATTAATGACTTATGAGTTGGAGGACGTCCTGGGGGCGGGAACTGCGTGTGCAGAGACCCGGTTGTTTTCAGACAACTTCCAGAGTGACTCCCGATGACTAATACTCGAAGTATGTTGGAATATATTCTTTAAACGGACATCTCTATTTACTAATTTTTTTCCATGGTTTTTGTTTATTCAACCAATATGTATGGGGTATTTGCCGTGTGCTGTCAAGGAAGAATGGGAGGCAGTCCTTAAGCAAAATAACAGAAATGTCAAGCAAGTCAGCCACTGATACCGATAAGGGCTGTGGGGGAAAGAGGAGCTGAGGGGAGCCGGCCATCATGGAGGTTGGCTGCAATCATAAGTGGGGTCGTTTGAGGCAACACGAAGGAAGGGTGGGAGCGAGCCATGTGAGGGGAAAGAGTCGTCCAGGGAAGGGAACAGCATGTGCCAAGGCCCTGGGGCAGAGCCTCACCTGCCAGGTTCCAGAAACAGACCTTGGTGTTGGAAGAACAGCAGGGAGTCCACTGTGGCTGAAGCAGTGTAAGCGGAGGTGGGCGGGTCCCCCAGGGCCTTGGAGGCAAGAGTTGGGGCGTTTTCTCTGAGCCAAAACCCTCACTGCGAGATGGAGCTGGGACCAGCTCTGATTTAGTTTTTAGCAGAATCATGCTGGCTCTTGTGGGGAGGATCATGTGGGGCCAGGGCGGAAGCAGGAGTGAAGCCTGTCAGAAAGCTGGCCTAGAGTGCAGTACAGTAACAATAGAATAGAATGTGTTACAGTATAACACAATAGCAACACACTAGCAACAACAATAGTAGCAACGACAACAATAGCCACCTTGAATCAACTGCTGCTCATTCTGCCAGGCCCCTGTGCTAGGCATTTCACACACAGCATCCACCAAACTGTCTCAACAGTCCCGAGGTAGGCGTTATGATGACTTCCATGTCATAGATGAGAAAACTGAGGCTCAGAGAGGGGAGGTAATTTACCTGGGGTCACACAGCTGGTCATTCGGGAGCTGAGATTTAATGCCAGAATGCCTGAATGTGGGCTCAGCCCTCTTAACCAGCCTGGAGGTGAGGGTGTTATGGAGAGGCTGCAAGGGCCAAGCTGAGCAGGATCCCTTTTCACTAACCCCGGCACTTGGGCTGGGAAGGGGAGGAAGCGGGGTACAGGCCCCAGAGAACATAAGAGAGGCTCTAAGACATCCCTTCCTCCTGGGGCTCCTTCTGCCACTGTGGGAGACCAGAAGCCTACAGCTCTGCATGCGGCACTTAGGCACTCCCCTAACAGGTGGGAACACAGAACCCGGGAGAGTCCAGGGCAAAGGTGTCTCTGTCCCTTGTATTCTTGTATCAAAAGCTAGGAGTCCCAGGCCCAAGGGAATGAGGGAGTGGGGGAGGGGTTCCCGCCCAGGGCCAGTGCATGGCTGGGCCATCTCCTCTCCAACCTGGCAGGAAGGGCCCTGCCTGACCTTGACCATCAGAATCTAAACCTCCACCCTTGGCCTTCTCTCCTGCTGTCTGCTTTATTCCTTCACAGTGTGGTGGTATAACAGCTCTGTGGCCGGAGTCTATCTGGGTCTGTTGGTGGAGTGATGGTCTCTCCCACATGGAATATCATCTCTGTAAGAGCAGGGCCCTGTCCTCTTTCTCAGTGGCCAGGTGTCCATCTGGTTTGCCGATGCCTGGGCCACCGACCAAGCCTGCCTTAGCCATGCCAGCTCAGCTGGCCAGGGTGGCCCTGGGCAGTGCCAGGGCCTGACAAGGTCTGGACAGGAAAAGGGTGACACAGTCTCAACAGAACAGGGAGACCGAGAGTGTTAAACCCAAAAACCTAGAGGGAGAAAGGCAGAAAGACACAGACAGAGACCGAGACACGGAGAGGCAGGAAGAACCAAAAGCTAGAAGCAGAAACGGGCAGAAGGAAGGACAGAGGGACATGGGCTAGGGAAAGAGGAGCAAAGGTAGGGGGGAGATGAAGGCCGAGGGGCAGCTGGGTGTGCTGGATGCCTGGCTGGGTTCGGCCACTCAGCTGCTCATATCCACAAGCCTTGAGAGGCCTTCTCCTCCTCTCCCTGCCTCAGAATTCCCCCGGGACCTCATCCAACTCAATGTGCCCATTTCACAGATATGGGGAAACCGAGAACCAGAGAGGAGGCGGTGCTTGCTTACACTCTGTCCAGCCCCCAACCTTGTCTCCAGTCATCTAGCCTGGGGTTCATGGCTGTGTGTCCTCAGGCCAGCTGCTCACCCTCCCTGGGCTGAAGTTTCACCAAAAGCTCTGAGGATGCCCAGGCTTGTCGGGCTTGGGTGTCAGGGAGGAAGCAGGGAGATAACAAGAGCCCAGGCCTGCTGGGACTGTGAGTTCCCGTCCTTCTCCTCCCTCCCGGGGCCTGGAAGAGCTTCAGTCCTCCCACAGGGCTGACCTTGGCTGGTTTCCCTTCCCTTCAGTGCCCATCCCCCCCCACTGTGCCTGGCTGGTGAGGCTCCAGCCCCCACCTGGCAGAAGCAGGGGTCTACAGTTCCCAACAGAGTGGAGATGCAGCCAGCAGAGGTCATTGGGGGCCCAACATTATGGCCTGGGGAGGAGAGGTCTGGAATCTACCCAGAAGGTTCAAGGTGGCTCACCTCCCAGAGAAGGAGGCCCTTCTTCCTTCCTATCCTTCTGACCTAGCAGCCTGAAACTAAGGGAAAGGCCACGAGCCACCTTCTGTCCTCAGACAAGTGCCCCTCCTCCACCCTGTGCCAGGTGCTCTCCTCCCTGCCAGCAGCTGGCTCCTGGTACCTCAGGACTGTGCCCTCACAGTCCTGAACCACCCAGCTCTGCCCTCTTACCTGCTGGCTTAGTTCTCCAGTGGCTCTGCACGAAAGGGGCGGGAGGCAGCTCGTTAGTATTAACCTGTCCCCGCCCTGTAGTGGGAGAGAGTGGGAGGGGCTCCCAACTCCACCAAGAGCCTACTCTCGGTGTGCTTGCAATCTGCCAGGCAACCAGTTGTCTCCCAGATACTGGGGAGTCCTGATTGTCAAGGGACAGTGACAATAAAGGGCCGACCTTATCCAGTGCTTACGGCCATTCAGAATTCCTGATGGTTGATCTCCAGAAGGCAAATGACCTGCCCAGGTGGATGGCTCTGGCCCCGCCCTGTGGCTATTGTATTTCCTACGGGAAGGGAACTGCTCCAGGGAGCAGAAACTCTTGGTTCCAGTACTGGCACTTAAGCAAGTCCCTTGCAAAATGGCAGGAATAACAGCGCCTCCTCATGAGGCAGAAATCACAGCAGCCAGTGTGTGTTGAGCTGAGTGCATCAGGCACAGCTTGACATGCGTTTAATCTTCACCACAGCCTTTTGGGGAGATACTGTAACTCTCCCCATTTTATAGATGGGGAAACAGAGGCCCAGAGGAGTCAAGAGCCCTGGCAGGGCTGGTCTCTGATGCCTGCTGACAAATGCTACCCCGACACAGAGCTCCCGTCTGATCGAATCTCTCATTAGGCCTCGGCAGCAGGTAGGTGTCCCTTTTCAGGTGGGGAAGGGAGGCTCAAAGTGGCTAAGTGACTTGCTCCAGGTGCTAGAGCCAGTACGTGGGCAGGAGTTGAACTCAGACACAAACGGCGCCCGCGTGGTGTGAAATGAACCGCACAGGGCCTGGCACTTAGTGAATGCTCACAGAACGCTGACTTCTACCAATAATTCTGGCTCACGTTTTGCGTCCGTTTCCAAGACACACATTTACTTACCAGGCAATTCTTCAGATGTATTGCTGGGAGGAGAGGTGGGCAGACCCTGGACTCCTCTCTCAACAGGCAGGGGCCCAGGAAGTGCTGGCAGCAAACACTTGGGTCACAGGGGCACGAGAATTTGCCCCTAGGGAGTCTGAAATACTTGATCCCACCCGGACTCCAGCAGTGAGGCAGCTCTGGCCCCAGCCCCGCCTCCCGGGGATGCTCCCTTCCTGACTCTAGCAGGAAGTTCTCCCTCAGGAGGTGGCCTCGCTCTGGCCATCTCACAGTTGTCTCTTATATTATTTTCAACTTAAAAATGTATCTTTCTTATCCACTTTCAAAGACTCCTCTGTTGCTTACCAAATCAAGAAAAATGCTGAAGCCTCGCATTTGTGTCCTTTCTCAGCTGGGACCGCTGCGCCTTGCCTGCATAATCACCTTATCCTTCTCCGGTGGACCCTTTGCAACCTGCGGCCAGAACTGCTGACCGTTCTCTAAGTGTTCATAGTACATCTGTGCTGCCTTGAGTTCTGCACTGACCCATGCCTTAGAATGTCCTTTCTGCCCCATCTCTCTCTGGCACAATCCTACTCATATTTCAAAGCCAATCTCAAATGTCACTTCCTGCAAAGTACCCTTGGTCGAACGTGACCAGTGCGTATCGGGAGTTTAATGCATGTTTGTTGCAGACACAGATGAAGGAAACCCAACCGAAGTGTTCTCCTTTTCTTTGTTCTCTCCAGAAAGCTTTGTAGCTTTTGTTGTTGTTTAATTAGTAGACTGTTTAAGATAGTGGTTTTAGGGCTACAGGAAAGCATCTCGCCTACATTCTTTACGCAGTGGGGCGCACCATCCACGTTGATGTAAGCCTATGGGTTAGAGATCTTTCTACGTCTCATGCAATGAATGAGACCTTCATTCATTGACTAAACCTCTATCATGCGTCAGCTGCGTGTCAGGCACTGCGATTTAAAACGGAACAAAATTCACAGACCCTTTGTCTTTGGAGAGCTGACATTCTCCTGGGGAGAGATGGGCAACAAACATTATAAATAAGGACATTATTTATTCTGATAGAAGATATACTCTGTAGAAAGAAGAAAGAGGACGGCGAGGGGGACCTGGAGTGGGGGAGGACTGGAGGAGCCAGTGGAGACACTCTGAGGGGGACAGAGTCCCAGGCTGGGGAAGGGTTGGGCCCAGACATGTTCCATTGTCCGAAGGCACCTGGATGAACGTAGCTGGCCTGACTGCTGGGCACATATAATTTGCCATGGAGAACAGCGCTGCAACAAACACCCTGGCGATTTGCCCTTTTGCCCGTGTGTGGAATACCTGTGGACTCAGGCCCTCGCAGCAAACTGCAACACACTTGGGAGGGACCACCCAGTTGTCCTCCAAAGGCTCTGCACCAGGACCCTGAGTTTCCCACAAAGCGCTTCCCCGAGCGCTCTCAAACAGGCAGAGTCTTCTGGTTGGTCACGAGGGCACTCACATTCCACCAAGGGAGCTGCCAGGGCAGAGGTGAGCTACTCTGCGTCGCCCCCCTCTGGCAGGCACAGGCAAGTTTAAGTGCAGGTAGTACTCCTGAATGAGTTGATGGGCAAAAAGCTTAGAGGGCTGCAGTTACTCACAGACACCATCAGGAGGCGCAGGGAGCCCCAAACTCAGGACAGGAACGTTTTCAAGGGCATCTGGTGTTTACGACCCTCTCGCAAGGGAGTTGGTTGTGTGGGGCCTAAGTGCCGGGGTGAAAAAAAGTGGCAGATGGGAGGAAGGACAGCAGGGGAAAGGGAGAAGCAAGAGAAGAGGGTTAGAGGGAGGGGCTGCACAGGGTGCCTCCAGACAATTAGGGACTAGTTTGCTTCCCAGAATGGTTCACAGCCCGAGGCAGCGCCCCATCAAAGTGAATACCCTCTCATATCCGGGAATTGAACTCAAGAGTACAGAACACAGTGGAGAAAAAAATCACGGGATAAATACACACAGTGTGATTCCACTTTGTAGAAAAATAATCCTAAGAAAATGCTACATATTCTTCAGGGGTGTGTGCGTGCGTGTGTGTGTGTGTGTGTGTGTGTGTGTAAAATGGATTCTTGCAGGTAGACCTCTGCTGGGTGCTCTGGGGGCTTCCAAGAGTGAAGGATGGTGGAGATTCCAACCCACAGGGGTTGAAGCTTTCCCGTCCAGCTAAGAAAGGATGATATGGGCTAACTTGGGTGTTTTGGGAGTTCCTAGCCATGGCATGTATGCAGGCCCAGGCAGTACGTATGATGCTTCTGCTTCATAGAAATGTAGGAAGGTGGTGAGTGGACTCCCAGCATCCCATTCAGAGGGTGTGGGGGGTTCCCTGAAAAGTCCATTAAGTTCTGAAAAACAATACCTGAGAGGTCAGAAGGGGCGGCCACTGAGATGGAGATCAGACCTCAATGCCTCAGCATCTTCATCTGTCAAGTGTGTGTGTGTGTGTGTGTGTGTGTGTGTGTGTGTGTGTGTGTGTGTGTGTGTGTAATGTGATCTCTGATTCTTACCCAGCTGGGAATCTTCCAGGGTTCATCGTTCCTTTCCGCTGTCAACGCTGGAGTTGCAGTTTCAATGATTAGCCACCAGAGATCGCCTTCTGACAGGGTTGAAGAAGGGGGGGAAGAAAACCAACCCCCAAACCCAGTCTGGTCTGCAGGGAGAATCTGAGACAGATTTTCTTTCTTCCTTAATTTGCTCTTTGTCTTTCAGTAACTATTAACTGAGGTCAGCTCTGTCCTGTGCACTGGGGATACAGCAAGGAACGTGTTCTCTAAACTGGAGCTGCTATGTCCCCTCCCAAGTCCTTTTTTTCTCCCACACCTGACATCTGATCCCTTAGCAGACCCAGAATTAGGCGGGTCTGTGCCCGCCACCGCCACTGCCAGCCACCATCTCCCTGTCCCTCACATCTTGCTCGTACTATTGCAGTAGTTTCTTTGCTGGTCATTCTGCCACTGCCCTTTCTCCCCTGTGCTCCATTTCCAGTGAAAGGAAGGCCGTTGTAACCTAAGTCTGAGCCTGTCCTGCTTCTGCTTAGAGCACTCCCGACCCTTCTCAGGTCTCCTCACGGGGACCCCCTTGTGTCTGACCAGTCTCTCTGCCTCCACCCCCTTACTCTCTGCTCCAGCCACACTGCCTCCCTTGATGCTCTCTCAGAGGCAAACTCACTCCCTGCCTCAGGGCCTTTACACTTGCCATTTCCTCTACCTAAGGCTCTCTTTCTCCAGGTAGCCCCATGGCTCTGCCTGCTCTTTATTCCGGTCTTTGCTGCACCTCATCCCTCAGAGGTGACCCTCTTACTAAAATAGTCTCATTGCTGCCCCTCTCTGACTCTTCATGCCCCTCTGGTTTCCCTTCACGTGCCCTTGATGGTGTCTCAGACGTTCACCTGTGCATCTTGTTTAGTGTTTCCTATCAATGACAGTTCACCAAGGATGGAGCTGTGTCTGTTTCGCTCATGGCTGAGGCCCTGGTGCCGGGTTTGTGCCTGACGCACAGACTGAGCTCAGGAAACGTTTGTTGATGGACTGAACGGAAAGGGAGAGCTGGAGGAGGGGCGACTGACTGGATTGGGGGCTGAGGGAGAAGGAGAAGCTGCAGGGACTTCGAGGTTCCTGCTTGAGCAACCGATGGAGGAGGCACCTCTCCTCAAGCTGGGGAGACTGGGGCTGCACTGAGGGAGGGGACATGACTAAGGAGGGGAGAGCCCCGTCCTGCTGGGGAGGGGCTCACAGTGCACTGACCCCTTCAGCTCAGAGATCTCAGACTCCTGGGGTCCTGTTCCTACCCCTCTGCCTATGACCCTGATTCCTGGGAGCCATGAGCCTGCTTCTGACCCTTTTTGTGCCCTGGGCTGTCCCTTCCCTTCTCTTCCCCTCCCTTCCCTTCCCTCTCCGAGATTGTGTGTGCTTGGTCCTTAGGAAGAGCATTGGTCCTGGAAACAAGGGGCCTGGGTCAGGCCCTGGGCTCAGTTTCCTGTCTGTCCAATGAGGTAGACAGCGGGAAGACAGATGTCTAAGCCTGGGCCCTGGAGTGGGCTGTGTCCTTCTGCCCCCTTCTCACTCCAGACACTGGTGGGAGTGGCCAGGCCTCTCAGGGTTCGGGGACGGTTAACTATCTCCTGCCTGGCCTGAACCTGAGGGCAGATGTATGGAGGAGGGGGGTTGGTCAGAGGCCAGGCCCACGGTGTCCCTCTGAGCGAGTGCCACATGTCAGTGATAAGAGGAGAGTCAGGGTGTCCCGGGGGAAGGGGCCGCAGACAGGGAAGGGACACAGAGCTCAGGAGCCTCGCAGATGAAGGGCTGGATTTCCCAACCCAGAAGGTTCTCCCTAGGGTGCCCAGTCTTCCTCCATTCTTAATTCATACTCACAATTTTGGCCACTCCCAGGGCCCTCCACAATGACTGTTTCCTAATGTTTTAAGTCAACTGGCTTAGGTTTAATTAGAATAATTTTAGATGCCCAGAAAAATAGGAAATAACATTATGAAGTCTACACCCAACACCCAGATTCATCATTACTGTTTTTCATGTTTGCATCCTCTCTTTTCTGAAGTATTTTAATGTGCATTATACATATCACGAATTTTCTACGTGTATCTGTTGGCCATTTTTATGTCTTTTTAGGAGAAATATCTAATCAAGGATTGTTTAGCGTTTTGCTATTGAGTTGTATACTTTTTTTTTCTTTATATAAACAGTTTATTTACTCTAAACAGCAACACAGACAAACGCCATATAAACACAAAGGAAGTGATGCGGAAACGAGAGGCTGGCTGACTTTGGATCTGAGGCTCACAGCAACACAACCCTGGATCTGCGGAGGGAAGGGCAGAGGCGGGGGCGGGGAAAGGCCGGTCTCTTTTTCATACAGCCAGCTGGAGGTGAGGGGTAGCTCTGACAGTGGGGAGCATGCCTGCACCCACGAGCAAGGGGAACTAGCTCCTCAGGGACTCGTAGAAGTATAAAAGTTTATAATTTTACAGCAGTTGAAATACTGACATCAATATTAAAATAAAAGCAAGTTTTACATAACAGTCAAAAATACAAAAGACTGAAGGAAGAGACCCTTCAGCGAGTGGAGAACTGTGTACCAGCGGCGGAAATGGAAATGGCGCCCGCCCGCCTCCCTAGGTGACTAGTGACTGTACAGAGCAGTGCTAGGTCTGCGAACGCCGTGAACAAGTTCTTGCCAAACCAACCCCTTCCTGTCGATGCTGCCGCACGTTGCTGCTTATGAGGGTGCAAACTTCTTGGCTTGTGCTCGAACCCTTTTCTCATATTCCACTCTGTTTTGGCAGTAAATTGTGTAGGCCTCTGCTTGAGCTGGATCTTGGATATTTGGTTCATTTAGAAGTTCCTGTATTCCTAACAAGATCTGCTTAATCGTGATGGCTGGCCTCCAGTCCTTGTCCTCCTCGAGGATGGACAGGCACACGGTGCCGGAGGGGTACACATTCGGGTGAAACAACGCGGCTCGAATTTGCATTTCGGAGGTGAGGATGGATAGTCGTCTTTGAAGAGCATCCGTAGTTTAAACAAGCCTCCTTCCCAAGGGGTCCCTTTCTCTCCTGGAATGGCGCACTCCCAGTTCATGAGATTCATCGTGCCGTCGGGATTTTTTGTTGGGACAGCCACAAACCCAGATGGGTGGTCTTTTCTCCAAGCTTTCCTCTCCTGGGCAAGTCTGCTGAGGGCGATCCCCGACACATTCGAAGTCCTAGGGCGGTCGCGGCCCGGCGAGCGAGGTGGTCTAGGCGGCGGCGACGGAGGCGGCGCGGCGCTTCCTTTGTCTCAAGACTTCCCTCTGAGTTGTGTAAGTTTTTAAATATATGTTGGGTTATCAATCCCTTATCGGATACATGATTTGCAAATATTTTCTCCGTTTCCTTTGCTGGGCAGAAGTTTCTAGTTCAATGTAGCCTCACTTGTTGATTTTTGCTTTTGGTGCCATTTATCTAAAAAACCATCACCAAGATCGAGGCCAAGGAGCTTGTTTGCTTCTAGGAGTTGTATGGTTTCGGGCCTTATGTTTGTTTCCAGTTAATTTTGGTGAGTGGCACAGGGATCCAATCTCATTCTTTTGCATGTGGTTATCCAGTGTTTCCAGCACCATTTATTTTATTGTATTTATTAAATGTATTGAGGTGACATTGGTTAATGGCATTATGTAAATCTCAGGTGTGCCACATTGTGACTTGACATCTGCATGTTCTATTGAAGGGACTCTCCTTTCCCCACAGAGGGCTTCCAGGCTCCCCTGTTAAGCACAAGTCAGCCACAGGTGTGTAGGCTTATTTCTAGGGTTTTGATTCCATTCCGTTGGCCTTTGTGTGTTTTTATGTCAATACCATGCTGGGTTTTTCTTATCCTCATCCGAGGATGTTTCCATTTGCTTTGTTAGAGAGAGAGGAAGGGAGAGAGAGAAACATCAATGTGAGGGAGAAGCATAGATCAATTGGCTCTGCCGGCACCCAGACTGGAGATCCGGGCCTAGATGGGGTGGGGGTGGGGGTGGGGCTAAGGGGCGCAGGGGAAGAGAGGGGGGAGGGGGAGGGGTTGCAAGCTCCTGCATCCAGACTCGCCCCCACCCCCATCTAGGTATGTGCCCCTGACCAGGAACCAACACACCAGTTTACATCTGCAGGATGACGTGCCAACCACTGCGCACCCTGGCCAGGGCAACGTCAGTCCCATGCTGTTTTGATTGCTATAGCTTTGTGATATTGATTTCTGCTTTAAAAGTTCTGCTCGAGCTGGGGGGAGGGTGGAGAGGGGGAGAGAGGGCAGAAGTGGCTCAGGGTCTGATACAGCGTCCAGGCAGAAGTGGGTCAGGTGAGGCCATTTCATGCCCCTGCCCTAGTGCAAGGACATGGACCTGGGATGTGGGCCTGGGGCTTCCGTGTCCTGGGTGGCTGGACCTGCGGGAGGGGCCCCAGCAGGAGAGAAAGGGAGGCTGAGCCTCAAAGCAGCAAGGCTCATTTGCAACTGGTTTGCATGTGGAGTGGAGGGGTCAAGTTGAAAGATGGAAAGGCCTGTATCAGCCCCTTGGGTGGAGGGGTCTTGGCTGTCAAGTTTCCACAAAGATTCTGTCACCAGGCTGTGACCTTCCAGTTCAGGAGGTGCCCTATTTCCCTCACACCCCTCCGGCTCGGCCCTGCCATATGGGGTTGGAATGCCAGGAGGACAAAGGCCCCTCACTCCCAGAACCCTCTTCCTCTGCAAAATCCCATCTGTCAGGCCTAGCTTCTGACCTTGGACACAGAGTTGGGGAGGGGGAACCCCCCAACCCTAAGGGAGACCCCAGCCTGTCCTCCCAGCCCCGCCATCTGCTCTGGGCAGCTCAGGCTTCTGCCACCTGCTCCGTCTGATCCAGGCCAGTCACCTCCCTTTTCTGGGCCTTGGTTTCCCTGTGTGTCACAGGCAGAGGTGGGACTGGGTGGCTATTCCGATGACTTGTGTCCCACTTATGTGATGCCATGTCCATGAGCAGCCACCTGTTCCATTAGTGACTTAGGGTTTTAAAGTGAATGTACACTCCTTAAACAGATTTAATTTAAAAAAATTTCATATTCTATTTCCAAGTTGCAATTCATTATCATTTGCATAATTAGAAAAATATGGGAAAAATAATGGACTGGCAATAAAACAATGCTATTAAATTCTAGTCTAGCTTCAAGTGAAAGAAGCTGGACACACTTATACGATGTTCCAGGAAAGGCAAAACTATGGAGAAAGAAAACAGGTCAGTGGTGGCCGGAGTGGGGGTGGGGCTGGTTGTGAAAGGGCAGGAGGTAGTTTTCCGGGAAGTGGGAGCTGTTCCTTGATCGTGGTGGTGACTACAGAATATAGCCATTTTTCAAACATCATCGAAGTGTATACTTGAAGTTGGTGAATTTTATTGCATTTAAATTTACCTCCACAGACAACATTTTAAAAAGGCTCAAAAATTCCAGTTTAGCCCTGAGTCTGAGGCCCCTTCTCTTTGTTGAAATTAGCAAGTATAGGGAGCAGGTAACAGAGTTAACACCAAACGAAGCCTTTTTCTTTGAGGCAACCAGAAATAGTGAAAGAAAACTGAAAAGGGCTGTGCCTGGTGTGGCTCCGTGGATTAAGTGCCGGCCTGCGAGCCAGGGGGTCACTGGTTCGATTCCCGGTGGGGCGCGTGCCTGGGTTGCTGGTTGGGGGTGTGGGGGAGACACCCACACGTTGGTGTTTCTCTCCCTCTCTTTCTCCCTCCCTTCCCTTCTCTCTAAAAATAAATAAATAAAATCTCAAAAAAAAGAAAATTGAAGAGGAAATAACTTTGACTCTAGAACTACACTATTAAATGCAATAGCCACTAGCCTTGTGCGACCATTTTAATTTAAATTATTTAAAATTTGATAAAATTTAAAAGTCAGTTTTTCAGTTGTCCCAGTCACATTTCTTTTTTTTCATATTTTCTTTTTTTAACTTATTGATTCTAGAGAGAGAAGAAGAGAGAGAGAGACATTGATTTGTTGTTCCACGTATTTATGCATTTGCTGGTTGACTCTTGTGTGTGCCCCGACCGGGGCCTGAATCCACAGCATCGGCGTATTGGGATGATGTTTCAACCAACGGAGCCACCCAGCCAGGCACTGGTCACACCTCGAGATCTCAGTAGTCACATGGGTCTAGTGACTGCTGTACTGGACAGATGCAGAACATTTCACCCTCACACAAAGTTCTAGTGGACAGCACTGCCCTAGGGGATTTTTTTGGTGCATCTAATTGAAAATAGTCATCCCTCCTTTCTGCTACTCTGGGAAACACTGGATTTGATGTTAGCCCCCACTCTGTGGGAACCGCCATCTTGTTGGCACCCTGACTTCCTCTGGTGTCACTGATGACCTAGGTCCACTTCACTTCCTTTTCATATATATATATATATATTTTTTTTTTTTTAGAGAGAGAGAGGAGAAGGGAGGGCAAAAGGGAGGGAGACAAACATCAGTATGTGGTTGCCTCTCACATGCCCCTACTGGGGGCCTGGCCTGCAGCCCAGGCATGTGCCCTGACTGGGAATCAAACCAGTGACCCTTTGGTTTGCAGGCCAGTGCTCAATCCACTGAGCCACACATATTCTAGCCAGGGCATATTCTAGGATTTTCTGATTCAAAACTTGTTTCTGTTCCTGGGACAGAAAGGCCTTGGGAGTGGGGAGCTGATAGGGCTCAGCTGGGGCCAAATCCAGCCTGTTCCTCAGGCTTGTCTTCTCCCTCCCTGTGTCCCTCAGCTGCCCCCTGTCTGTCCCTCACCCCCCAGGAGACCTGGAGCACAAGCATGTGGGCTGTCTGCCAGGTTTTGAGATCTATCAGGACCCCCCAAGGCTGTGCTGTATAATCTCTGATATTGTTGTTAGCATAGAGCACATTCCTCAAGCCAGACCCTGTCCGGGTCCTGCGCTGAGGGTTTTGCTGGCATCACCCTAGGAACTCAAGGTGACACCTTACGATGCAGGTGAAACTGTTCTTTCCATTAAGGATGACAGAATTGAAAGTCCACAGTTTAAGGAACTTTCCCAACTCAGACAGTGGGTGGGTGGTGGAGCTGGGATCGGAACCCTGCCAGGCTGACCCTCGGATTCCTGATCTCGACCCTAAACTGCTTTTTATGTTTAAATCTAAACTCCTCCCCGAGGCCTGCAGACTCTCAGCAGCTTAATGCCAGTCTATTCCTGTCTCTCTATTCCAGCCTCTGGCCTTTTGGCTCAAACATATCAAGCAAATTCTTGCCTCAGGACCTTTGCCCACGCTGTTCCTGCTCAGCCGTCCTCCGGGCTCTGGCACGCCTGCCTCTTCTTGCCCTTCAGGTCTCAGCTCAGAGGACCGGCCTCCCTCACCGAGCCAATGAAGCAGTCCCTTTTCCACCTTGCCTATTTCTTCACACTGCCTCATGATTGTTTATAGCATTTCTCACTTCTTGATTCACTTCCTTGGCTCTTGTTTTGCCTCCCTCACGAGATTGTAATTCCTGGTGCTCCCGTCTCTCTTCCTAGGAACTAGCACACTCCAGGGGCCCAGATAATATTTGTCAAATGAGTAAACACATTTGAAAACAAGCCAAGAGGAGGCGAAGGGGGGAGGCGGGTGCGCCCGAGTCCTCTCTCCAAAGCTGTAGCCGGTCTCCTAATTGACCAGACAGAAAGCTGAGGCGCAGAAAAACCCAGAGGCAGAGGAATGCTCAGCCCAGGAGCAGCCCAGTGATAACGCCCCACCCTGAGAGCCCCGTTTTTATCCTTCCCAAGCCCTTACTCTGGTGGCTACTCGGGCGCACCCAGGGGGCTGGCTGGGAACTATCAACGCTTCCACTTACCTGATGATACACCTGCAGCCCACAAAGTCAGGAGACCTGCCCTGGTGGGCGGGACAACATAGTGCCAGGGCGGGGTGGGGGCAGGAACCCCAGGTTTCTCCCCCTGTGCGGCGTGCTAGCTTTACTCTCAGCCTTTGCTGGGGCAGGAGGTTGATAAAAGAATCTGGGCCCCATGCTCCCCAACAAAAGAGAAAGGGGACCAGGACTGATCTGGCCACATGTAGGGCTTTATTCTGATGGGGCAGCCCGGGTTCAAAGTAGGAACTTCATAGGGGACCCAGGTGGGAATCTCGCCCTGAGCTATAGCAACAGCGGTTCTAATATTTAGTAGCAGCGATAGTAAGCATGTTTCTTGGTCCCTTACCATGTGACAAGCCCCATGCAGGAGGCTTGGGGACCATTATCTTGTTTGATTCTAATAATGTCCCTGGGAAGCGGTGTCACCATTCCCGGTGTGTGGTGGAGGAGCTGTAGCTCAGGGAGGTGGGGACCATGCACGCAGGATCACGCACGCACGCAGGAGAGCGTGGAACCAGCATTGGAACGCGTGTCCATCAGGGATGCCGTCCTGCACCATGTCGCCCCTCTGAAAGGCCCCTGGGAGGAGAGAAGCAGGGAGGACAAGGGGTATACGGGGGGCAGTCTTCAAGCTCTGTCTCAGTTCTGTTCTCAAACATCAATGAGTGCCTGCTCTGTGCGCTGGGCTGGGCGCTGGGGTGTGGCAGATGGAGCAGGCCAGTCCCTCCTCCACCTGACATGCTCAGTGTCGCCTGTGTGGGAGGAGAGTTGACCTGTACGTGGACATGTGCAACACAATTTGATACGACGGGAGAAACTCAGGA
Source organism: Macrotus californicus (assembly GCA_007922815.1). Taxonomy (NCBI): domain Eukaryota; kingdom Metazoa; phylum Chordata; class Mammalia; order Chiroptera; family Phyllostomidae; genus Macrotus; species Macrotus californicus. The sequence goes on along the minus strand of VMDR010000356.1, from coordinate 62,474 downwards.
GACCGTGGGAATGTGGGAAAGAGTCCCCCGGCTCAGCCGGGGAGGGGACAGGAAAGGCTCTGGGAAGCGACTTTCACAGGACATGGTGGAGGGGCCAGGAGAAGAAAGGGCAGGAAGGGCATTGCAGGCAGCAGGCGGGCGCTGAGCGGGGCAGTGGCTGGTGGTGTGGAGGGGCAGCTCGAAGCCCTGGGTGTTGCGGGGGTGGCTGCACAGGGCGGGGAGTTGGGGGGCTGGAAGCTGTGAGGGCTGTTCATACAACGGACTCAGAGAAAAGCCCCGAGACTGAAAATCTCCCTCCCTCTCAGCAGAGGGCAGAGAACAACCAAGGGAAGAGGCTGGCCACTCCAGTCTTGTAATTCATAGAGTTTGCTAAGGGAAACTTACACATGAGACATGTCTTGAGCTGCAAGACAAATGGGATCCCTGGGTAAAGGGGAATAGTCACGGGTGCTACCATGTGAAGGCTACCAGGTAAGCAAATTACTTCACAGGCTTGACCAGGTTAGGACAATGACCTGTGCCAAGAACCAGCACATAGCAGAGGGCGAGGCGGGGCAGGGGTGCCGAGTGATGTCGGAATGAACATCAGTTATGATCAGACTGTCTTTACGAGGGATTTGCAGAAAGCAGTCTCTGTTCTGGCCTGGGGTCCAGCTTGTGGGACAGACAGTGGTCACATCAGTCCCTCCTCCACAGCCGGGGCTCTCAGGATGTTCCTCTTGCGCGGAGCCCTCCCCTGCTGTGTCTCCTGGCTGCACGCTTTTCCTGGAAATCAAGGTGGGGGGAGTGGGCCCCATGAATTCCAGGTGTTGGCGACTATATCGTGGGCCTTGTGGTTGCTCTGATCTTAGAATCAAAAACTTTCTAAGGACAGAAACCCAGAAGCTAGCTTGGGTTACACAAGGATACCTTCCTGTGTCCCCTTAAAGTATTACTGCCTCCATTGTACAGATGGAGAAATTGAGGCTCAGAGATAAGAAGAGCCCAGCCCAGGGTCACAGAGCCTGACAACTAGGAGGGCAGCAAACATTGTGGCTGAGCTGGCAGTGTGTGTCCTCAGACCCGGAATGTGGCCACAGGCAGCTGGGCCTGATTCTTTGGCAGGTAGTACTGGCCATCTAGAGGCTTCCAGGTAATAGGTGTCCTGTAGCGTCCAGTGGCTCAGCCTCCCCTATCACCCAAGCTGGATACTTGAGGTGCGCCCTTCATGTCGGCTGAGTATACCCTCCTCTTGTAGTTGAAACTTGGTTGCTGTTGGCACATCAATGGGAGAGATTTACCCAGGCCAGTCAGCTTCAAGGACTGGCTGTGACCACTGACCACCAACCTCCACCCTCAGTAGAGGATCAGCTGTGCAGGGGCAGGGTGGTGGTGCTCTGATGTGGTCTGTAGCTGTCCACTGGGTGTGCTGGCCCTGGGGTTTCCTGGGTGGTGTAGGCTAAGGTCAGCCCCCACCTGTGTTTTGCCTGGGGCCACCCTGCCTGAGCTATAAAGCAATCTGAGATGGCTGTTACTTGTGCTGGGCTTGGAGATTCCCAGGTGAAGCCAGGCTGGCTGCTGCTAATGCTGGGTCTGGGGCTCACTGAGTCCAGCTGCTGCTTGTTTGAGGTGAGTTAGGACTTTGTGAAGCAGGAGCCAAGACCAGTCATTCATATGGAAAAGCAACTTGGGTGGGCTCGTAAGTTGGGTGGGGCAGAGTCTTTGGGAATCTCCAAGGTGGGTCAAACAGTGTTAGCCAGGTTGATGGAGTCTCAGATATGGCACCAGCTTGCTGGCTCTGTGGCTCTGTGGGGAGAGGGTTTAGAAAAGAGACAATGACAGCTGCTCACCTTGATGCCAGACACTTCAGTTTCTCCCAGGATGCTGCTGCTGCATTGCAAGCTGCTACCCTGGTGCTGGAACTCAGAGGGAGGGAGTCTGAGTGGGTGAGTCTGTGTGCGGGTTTTTAAAGAGGAACTGTTTGGGGCTCTAGAATTTTCTTCCACTGACTCAACCCCCACTGATTTTTGCAGCCAGAAGTTGTGGGGATTTATCTTCCTGGCACTGGAACCACGGGCTGGGGGGCCTGGCGTGGGGCTGGGACTCCTTATTCCCGAGATATTCCCCCAAATTTTTATCCATCACACGTGGGTGAGAGACCAGTCCATTCTGCATCTGCGCCCCTCCTACCAGTCTGGATGGATGTGGTGTTTTTAATTCCATAGTTGTCAGACTTCCATTCAACTAGGTTTATGATGGTTCTGAGTGATGATTGTTCTATATTTTAGTTGTAATTTTGATGTGCTTGTGTGAAGGGGTGAGCCATGTCTGCCTATGCCACCATCTTTATCACAACAGCCAATACATTTATAAGGTACAGAATTCCAAAGGTATAAAAAGCATTTTCTAAAAAGCTTTTCTTCTTTCTCTGCTCTCCAGTCAGCCCAGTAGCCACCACTGGGACTAGTTTCTGGTTGGTCCTTCCAGAAAAGTTCAGATGCAAGCCAACATGTATAGAGGGAACACCCTTTAAATCAAATGAAACAAAACAAAATACAGCCTTGGGGTGCCCAGAAGATAGAGAACTGACATGTAAGGCTGATTTCATCTTGGTTTCGAGTTGAGTGCTGAAAACACTGCCAAGGTCCGGGTGCTGGAGGAGGCAGGGAAACAGCTTCTGGCCTGTCCACAGGACAGGATGTTATTATTGCTCATGCGCTGGGTCAGGATAAGGTCGTAAGGATCCTCCAGCTCCCTCTGGTCTGCGCACACTAATGACAGCTTGTCCACCTTGTTTTTATGGGCTCTCTCTCCCCACCCCTCCATGGTCAGGAAAGGAAAGGACTAGGATGCTTTCAATCTCTCTAATTTGGCACCAGGTACTTAACAAATCCTTGAAGATAGAGGGCATCAACAATACTCTGTTGGCATGCTCAGAGATCTGGAATCTGAAAGTGCCCACATGATCTCTCTTTGTGAAACCTAACTTGGAGTCTAGGGGAAGTTTCTTCTGTCCTCTGTTTGCCTCACTTTCTGACTCTGGGAATGAGGCTCAGCGTTTTTATGTCATTTTATTTTTTTTTAAAGATTTTATTTATTTATTTTTAGACAGAGGGAAGGGAGAAAGAAAGAGAGGGAGAGAAACATCAGTGTGTGGTTGCCTCTCACATGCCCCACTGGGGACCTGGCCTGCAACCCAGGCACATGCCCAATTGGGAATTGAACCAGCAACCCCCTGGTTTGTAGCCCATGCTCAATCCACTGAGCCACACCAGCCAGGGCCATGTCGTTTTATTTGTTTTGAGCTCCAGGGCATGCAGGGCGGAGGCAAGCTTTGAAGATGCCAGGGCCAGCAGACCTTTACTGAGGCATCGCAAATCTCTCCCAAGCACTGATGGTAGGATCTGACCACCACACCATTGTCATCATTCCCAACCTTAAAATGGGGAAGCTGAGGTCTGGGAGGCACCCTAGCAGCGTGTTCACAGGGTCATATGCTTTTGTAAAATCTGCCAAATCAAGGTATTTTAACCTCACTCCGTTAAAACCAACATCTCCTTTCACGCTTACTTCCCCTTGTGGCAGATGACGTTGGAGGAGTGTTAGCATGTTGGGGATCTGGCCAAGGGGAACTTGACATTTTGTTTGGGTTTAGTGGTTTCATTTATGTTGTTTCCAGTCACTTTTGTGAATAAATCATTACCAACTGAGCTGGTGTAGGAAAGGCTCCTAGGACGCCCCCTACCCAGCACCCTGTGCTGACTCGGGTGGGCTGTGACTGAGAGCGCAAGTCCGGGGTTTTATCTCCATACGTATGAGTGGTCTTCCTTGTTTGTGGAAAGGATTATGGGGGTAATTCGTAGGAGTGGTGCTATTTTTCTGGGTTTTGTAATATTTGTGGAACTTGTCATTTGTTGTGGTTTCTTTTATCTTTCTAACCAAATGATCCCTTTATTACCTGATTTTATATTTGTAATTTTGTAGCTCTTTTATTAAGCAAGTCTCCCTAAACTGTATTTGCCTCAGAACGTGCAAAGTCGGGATCTGCCCTTGCTCGGTTTTCTCTGTCTTTTAAATTCACAAGACCCTCCTTGCCTTTCCTCATGGCTACCGCCAAACGGGTCTTGCACATGTACGCAGGGGTATAACAAAGCAGTTGAGGGAACTCCTGCTGGATCCAGATAAGCCTTTGTTTTTTCGTGTATAAAGTAGAAATAATAGAATCTGTCTCCTCAGATAGTAATAACATCACGTGAGAAAATATGTGTAAGGCCGCAAAGCGGTATGGCAGAGGGCACAGTTCGTGCCAGGTCTGACATGTAGCCTGTCCTCCTTGCTTCCCACAGTGTCTGTTCTGATTTGGTAGGTGCCCATGCCATAATGCCCAATCATTGTTAGCTACTGGCATATACTTGTTCATTTATTTTAAATGGACTTTATTGGGGTGACATTGGTTTATAAAATTGTCTAGCTTTCAAGTACAATTCTATATTACCTCATCAGTATAGATTTTCTCTTTTTTTCCTCAATCCCTCCACCCCTGCGCCAGCCCCGCTCATGGGTATATTACTACTCCCCTCCCTGATCTACCGAAGGCAGGTACACGGTACGGGCTCAGTCATTGGCAATCCAATCTAAGATTGTGAAAGATACTGGCTGGAATAGAAAACAGGCTGGTTCTAAATTGAGCAATGCCCTAGACTCAAACAGTGACTCACAGCTATGAGATTTCCTCATCTCCAAGAGCCTTTGAGTTAACTTATTCTAGTCCTCTTAAAAATGATTTTTTCTTGATATGCTTAAATGTTGGAAATTTGAAAAATCCATAAAAGCACAAAGAAAAAATTAACCCCTTATTATAAATGAGTATGTGTCTATACATGTGATACTACGATTATGTATTTAATACATATTTATGTTGTACATAGTGCTTTGAAACATACTTGTTAAAAACTAACACTTTCTTAGCATTTCCCCGACACTTTAAATATCTTTCAACTACATCATTTTTAATTACTGCGTAATATTCCTCATCAGTCGGTGGGGATAATTAAAGGTACCCATCTAAGGGGTTATGCCATGAGCACTGGTGAGAGTCATGGAATGTAAAAACTCCATAAACTTAGCTCTTTCACAGAGTGGATTTATATAACCAATACCCTCTCTCTGAGCATTGAGGTTATTTCCACTTTTTTGCTATGATAAATAACGTTGGGCTATATTAATCTTTGCTCATATCTTTGGTAATTTCCTTAGTAGACTTTAAGACTGTAGGGTTTGCACATATTTTAAAAATAATTCACTCATTGTTGTACTGTTGGGAGAACAGAGAGGGAAACAGACTTGCCCGGGCTCATACAGCGAGTTAGCCGCAAAGTCGGGACTAGGAACCAACCCTGGGACCCTAATTAGTTCCTCATCCAACTGAAGGCCCAGGATGAGCACCCTGGCATCCTGCCTAAGGCGGCCAGCGTGAAGGGGCGGGGCGGGGCGGGGCGGAGCAGAGCGGGACCCTGAGCCTTGGCGCTCACCCTCGGAACCAAAGTTAAACGGTCGCCTGGCAACTTGGGCGGCGCGGCGTTCGAACGGAAGCGAAGAGCCAATCAGGATGTCCGGGGCAAACCATTTCCGCGACGGGGGTAGTGGTGGGGGAAAGGCATGCTCACTTCCTTTTCCTCTGTGCACCAGGACCTGCCTTGCGGTGGGGACACTCTGGTCCTGCAGCTCAACTTGGGTGCAGACGGCAGCTCCGAAGAGGTCCCTGCGGGTCCTCAGTCACGGTTGTCCCCCCCGCCCCCAGCGGCGTTCGGCGTGGCCATTCCGGACCCGCATTGGAGCTGTCAGCCTCCCAGCGACCTGAACTTCAAGTCCCGGGACTCACCTAGGGTGGGCTCCAGGTGAGGGCGCAGGTGGTCTGGGGCGCGAGCTTGGGTCAGGGGGTCTCCGTTCAACAAGAGCCTATGGTGGGTGTCTTCCCCGCGTCAAAACTGTCGGGAGGCGAAGATACTCCATTTCACAGATGAGAATGCTGAGGCTCAGAGACTCAAGTGTCATAACCCAGCAAGGTCTGGCTCAGAATCCAGTTAAGATCTGTCTGCCCCTCACCGTCTCTAGCCTGGCTAGCTCTAGATTTGTCTCGAGAGGGGCAACTGGTGGTCACTTTTTCAGCCTCTGAGCAGCAGGGACATGGCCCATGGAGTTCTGGCAGATCCCTCCTGCCCCTTCCCCACACCATCTCCGGGTGCCTCATCTGGGCACATGTCTTCTCCAGCACGCTAGGAGTTGGACTTGGTCCTTTTGCCCACGGGGTTCTGAATTACAGTGCTGTTCCTCTAAGCCGGCTGCTCTGGGGGTATCAGGCGGGACTGACATTTCTGGGCTAGATGCTGGGTGGGCAGCAGGTGCTCAGACCCTGGAGTCACTGTTGGACTTTTGGGAATCGGGCCCGGATTGGGGGAAAGGATAGAGGCTGCCCCTCAATGGAAGCCACTAGTCACCAGAGCCTCAGGAGACTTTGGAGTTGGGAGTGGGGCCAGGACTCTTCCTGGTGAGCTTCTGACCTAGACTATGTTTTGCCTCTTGGCGAACCACCGCCTCCCTGCCCCCACCTCCAGCCCTCGGGTTGCTATTGTTGGTTCCCTTTTGCAGCTGGAGAAACTGAGGTTCTGACAAGATGAGCCTCTTGCCCAAAGTCACGCAGTCACACTTGGCACCGCTGGGGTTGGCTCCATCTTTCTGCCTTCAGTCTTAGATCCCTAGACACTCAGAATCGAGGCATCTGAGACTCTTAAATTTCTTCAAGGGGAGTTATCCTCCCTCCTCCCAACTCTCCTCCTAGCTCTGGGAAGAGGAACTCTGGGAACTCAGAAGAAAACAAGTCTTTCATTCATTCTTTCAACAAATATTTATTGACTTCATATACCCTGCCCCCCCCATCCCGGTCTACTTTTTTTCCAGTAGCATTGACCCCATCTGATGTCCTATATATTTCACTTTTTAGTGAGTTTATTGTCTTCCTCACCTGGGATGTGATGCAAGGACGGGGTTAGGATGAGGCAAGCGAGGTACTCGCCTCCAGTGCAAAATTGAGGGGTGTCAAAAACCTCTGCGACCAAAGTAACTAAAGCTGACGTTTGTGGACCATTTCTGGTGGGTTCTGCTGGCAGAAGATAACTCACGTGGCCTCTGCGGGGCACAGTCGCTCCATGTCTGTCACAATTACAAGTGCACCCCTCAATCCAGCGGTCCCACTTCCAGGCAGGGCGAGGTAGGTGCCGTTTTGCTGCCCTGTGGTGTGTAGTAGGGAGGGACTGGACACAGGTCAAGTGGCGTCAGTAGGGGCTCATGGGCTCTTTATGCACTGAGGTGGCACAACATACATAGTCAACAATGTAAATTATTAAGCATATTAATAACATAATAATATATCAATAACATTATTAAGAACAACATATGTTATTGAGTAAAAAGAGCAAGGTAAAAACAGTACACACAGCATGTGACATATATGTAAAAAAAAAGAAAGACCGTATGGCCATTATTGCTTGTTTCTGCCTAAAATTTCCCCGGAAAGACACAACTGTCTGGTTACAATTGGGTGGATGGGGACAGGAGTAGGAGGGAGTTTATTTTTACTACATTCCCTTTTAGAGTTCTTGAACTGAGCCCTGTGCATATATGACCTGGTTGAAAAGTTCCATGTCTATATGTTAGATTATATATTTAATCCAAGGACCAGTAGCCTGTGTGTGATCTGTCACTGACTTGTGGGGTGACTTTGGGCAAGTTTCTTCACATCTCTGGTCCAAGGTAAGAAGCCATGATGGATAATCTCGGGCCTGGGCAGAGGGCAATTCAGGACAGAATGTGGGCGTGGCTGTGGGTCTGCCCTAACCCCCACCTTCCCTAGCCTGTGCGCCGGGCCCTTCCCTAAGGCTTTGCATGGGGCATCTCTCTCCTTGTCTCCACCGCAAAGCCCCTTTATCCCCATTTTGCAACCTCAGGTGCACAGGGAGGCACAGAGAATTGAGTTGGTGGAAGTGAGCCTTCAGTGGGCCAAATAGAAGATTGACTGCTGCCTTAGGTGACGGCCCCCACATCCTGCCCATAGCCTGCTCACCTCTGCCTTCCTAAGGTTTGTGCAAGGCTGACCTGGGCAAGGCTGACACCAGGCAGGTCAGGGCACGGGCGTCTAGGGAGACTCCAGAAATAGCATGAGGCCTGGTGTGGCCCTGGAGGATGCCCAGCTATCTGGGTGTTTCTGACCCTGACAGCTGGGCTGAAATTGAGCTGGAGCTAATGCTACTGTCCGGCCCCCTCCCTGCTGCTTGGAGCCTTCCTGATCCTCCTCTCGGGTAGGTGAGGGCCTCCCGGTCTCCACCCAAGTCTGGGCTAGGCTTCTACGGAAGGGAAGCAGATAAGCAGGTGGAAGGAAGGGATGGAGGTGGGGTTACAGAGTGTCACGGGAATTGTAAACATCAGAAATCTTACTTCCTGCCCCTTCAGCCAAGAATGAAAATCACTAACACCTCCTGAGCACTCGCTGTGTGCTAAGTACTTTATAAATATGAACTCATTTAATTCCCTCAATGCCACCATGTAAGAGAGTTCCCACTGTTGTTATTTCCACCTCACAAAGGGAAACAGCACGAGAGGGGTTTGGTAACTTACACAAGGTCACCTAGAGCTGGAATTCAAATCTGGGAAGTCTGGCTCCCGACTCTGCCCTCTCTTTTCCTTTTTGTAAAATGTTTTAAGATAAAATCGACCGTGAGAACCATTTTTCGGTGCACCGTTCGGTGCCATTAAAGCACCTTCACATCACGTGCAGCCGTCACTGCCGTCCAGCTCCAGAAGCTTTTCAGCTTCCCAGATGGAAATTCTGTCCTCACTAAGCGCTAACTCTTCATTCTTCTCCCTTCTCGCCCCTGGCAACCACCATTCTTCTGTCTTTATGAATTTGACTGCTCTAGGTACTCACATAACTGGAATCACATGATGTTTGTCTCTGTGCCTGCTTATTGCACCCAGCATGATGTCTTCAGGGCTCACCCATGTTACAGCGTGTGTCAGGGTGTCCTTCCTTTTTAAGGCTAAATAATGTTCTGTTGTATGTATATATCACATTTTGTTTAATCCAGTAGTAGTCCCTCGGGTGGCTGCCACCTGGCAGCTATGGTGCCTAATGCTGCTCTGAACACGGGTGTGCCAATATCTGTTCCATTCTCCTCTTTCAGTTCTTCCGGGTGTATTACCGAGAAGTAGAATTGTTGGATCCTGTGGTGATTCCACTTAAAAATCTTTGCCTAGCTGCCACACTCCTTCCACGTGGCTCCGCCATTTATGTTCCCAACAGTGCACAAGGGTTCTAATTTCTCCACATCCTCAGCAGTTATTTATTTTGAGGGGAAGGAGGGTTATTGTGTTTTGTTGTTGTTGTTGTTATTGTTTTTGTTTTTTGATAATGGCCATCTTAATGAATGTGACATGGTATCTCATTGTGGTTTTGATTTGCATTTTCCTAATGATTAGTGATGTTGAACATCTTTTCATGGGCTTGTTGTCTGTTTGGATACCTTCGCTGGAGAAAGGTCTATTCACATGACTGCAGCCTTAGATTTATAACCTCTGACAGAACTGGGCTAACATTCTGGGCTGATGAAGGCCTTAAGCAGGAGCTGGGCACTGGGGCATCTGTTTGGTTTAATAGTTACCACAGCTCACATTCGGGTGGCATTTGTCATGCACAGGCCTCACGCTGGGAGGGAGGCACTGTTAAGAGTCCTGTTTTACAGTTGAGGATACCGAGACATGGAGAGGTTGAAGAGCTGATCACTGGTGGAGCTGGGATTTGAACCCAGGCAGGATGGTCCCAGAGTCCGTGTAGTAGACATGGCTAGGGAGATGGAGCGGAAAGGGCACTGCAGGCAGCAGACCCGGTATGCACAGAGGTTTGGACGTGGTGTCTGGAGAACAGGGCTCAGCTACAAGTGGCCAGACCCCACCTCAAATGGGGGTGACTTGAGGCTGGAGGAGGGCTGGGGCCGATGAAGGAAGGCCTGGGGCAGGGGCAGGGGGTGGGCGGAGGCTTGATGCTGAGGGGCCTTGGCCTTTGAGGCAGACTGGTTCCAGTGTTGCCACTTGCTCAGTGGTGTTCCCTCCTGTGTTTGCTCCATGGAGGAAGACACAGAGGAGTGTGATGGAGCTCCCAGTCCAGTGGGGGAAATAGGGAACAGATAAGTGACAGATAAATGAACATCTAAACTAACCGGGTGCAATGAATGCACCAGATGAGAGAGTTTGTGGGAGCCTCAGAGTGGACAGGGAGTTCTCTCCGAGGAGGTGACATTTGAATGAGACTTGGAGGAGATGAGGGAAGAGGTTCCAGGCAGAGAACAGGTGGTACAAAGGCCCAGAGGCAGGAAAGACCGTGGTGTGTTCTGGAACAGCTGGAAGGGCTATATGACTGGAGCAGAAAAGGTTGGCCATGAGGTGGGAAAGGAGGGTGGGGACTGGATCTGGGAGGGCTGAGGGCCGAGTGGAAAGTATGGATTTTATTCTAAGGTGATGGGGGGGCCACAGGGGGTTTAAGCAGAGCAGTGATGAGATCTGATTTCTGTTGGGAAAACATTTCTATTATTGCCCCTACTTTATAGCTAAGGAAACAGACCCAGAACCATAGCCTAAGACGGCTTCTTCTGGGTTTCCTTGATAAGTGGTCAAAGCTCAATCCTGGAGACCTGTTATCCCTCTTCCCCCGCACAAGACCCACGCCTGGGTTCAAATCCCAGCTCTGCCATTAACCAGTGTTGTGATTTCAGGCAAGTGGCCCCAGCTCTCTGTGCCTCAGCGTTCTCAACTGTAAAAGAGGCACACTCGTGGTTCCTATTCCACAGGTGGGCATGCGGCTTAAATGAGTTAACACATACAAGGAGCTTAGAAGAGTGCCAGGCACAGAGAAAGCACTTAAAACATTCTTACCTGTTTTATTATGAAAAGTGTTACTGTTGATTTACTGTTACTATGGCCAGTGCCCAGCTGAGCCCTCCCCCACCCCACTGTCGCCTCAGTGGAGGGCCAGGCAGGGACTGGGCAGGCCACTGTGGGGAGCGGTGGTCTTGTGGCCTCTCTCAGCCCTCTAAAGCCAGGCCCCAGGGTCTGGGGCAGGGTGGGGGTGGGGCTCAGGGTTGACTCACTCCCAGGGGTAGAGAGCTGTTCCTTGTGTCACTTCCTGTCCCCTCATGCCCTCCACCCCAGTTCTGTCAGAGTCTTCTCCAGGCACAGAACTGGAACTGTCCCCTCTTCAGCCTCCCAGGGTCTGAGGCTGGGGGCCCTTTTCTCTTTGGGCCCTAGGATCCTGGTGGAAAGTGGCCTAATCAAATGTGCCACCTAAAGTGACATACCAGGGCTTAGGCTGGCAGAGGAGACAATCCCTCCCTCCCTCCTTCCAGCAGGGCTACTGTCTGTCTTCTTGGAAAATGGGATTCAATAGTTAGTTCCTCCTTGGCAAGGGGCCGGGGGGTGGGGGGTGGGGTGCTTATCCAAAGATTTAAATAAGTACAATGCCTGGCGCTCAAATATTGTAGTTATTATTATTACTATTATTGCTGTTGTTTAATGTTTACAGCTTGCTCAAAGCTTTTGTAGGCACACTCAGGCACTAAGAACTCACACTGACCTGGCCTGGAAGGTGGGACTCTCCACTCCTCACTGGTCATAGTGAAGGGCCAGAGGGGTCCAGCAACCTGCTCAGGGACACACAGCTAGAAACGGGTGGCATCGGGGTTTGGTCTGGAGGCAAAGTGCCCAGGTTGGACTCCTCAGGATGACTTTGGGCAATGATTCAGCTTGTCCCAGCCACTGTATTCCATTAGTCAAGGGGGATAATGCTAGAGCTCACCTCGAAGGAGATGTGGGGAAGATTAAAATAGGTTAATTGCTACCAGGAAAAGCACTTTCTCATGCCTGACACAGTGAGCATAACCTGACCGGCATTGTGGCTTTGGGGAGGAAGACTCAGTTTTTCTACCTCCACGGTGGGAACGCTGGGGGGAGTGGGCCACGGGGACTCCATAGGCCAGGCTTGAGTGTGGGGCCCCTGCTGCTGTGGAAGGGGCGTGCCCGGCTCGCGGAAGAGCTTCCTGGAGTGAGCCCTGGGGGGCTGGGACCAGGTCCTGGCGCCGAGCCCACTGCCAGCGCGTCTGGGCTCGGGTTCCTGCCGCTGCCTGGCTTTCGTTCACTCTTTTCGGGTAACACCTGGGTCGGCGGGTTCACCTGCCTCCTGCCGGTCACCGGAAGTTGCGCAAACGCGTGTTACCTGAACCCCAGGTGGGCCGGGCCATAGGAGCTCAGTGTAGCGGTGCGGGCTCAGCCAGGTATGTGCGGATCGGGGCTGGAGAAGCAGGGTCGGGGCGGGGGGCGGTCCAACACTCTTTACTTCTCGAGAAGTCGGGACCGGGCAGGGGTTCACCTTCCGGCCTGGATGGAGACCACAGAAATAGTACCGTCAGCCCCCTCATTTAAGAGCCAGGACAACCCGGGCTCAGAGAGGGGCAACCAGCGCGGCCAGAGTCAGCGCGCAGCAGGGCTCGCGGTTATTTTCCATCGCTGGGAGTTCCCAAGATTGCCCTGAAGTAGGGAAGGGTAGAAGCCAAACCGGGATCCGAGCTGCTCCTACTCCCTCTCTCCTGAGCTGCCTTCAGGGAAGCCGGTGTGGAGGGGGCAAGTTGGGGATGTATACCCCGGAGATACCAGCAAGAAGAGACCGGCTGGCGCGTTTGGGTCCATTTGTGGGTAGCATTTGGAATCCGTGAAATTCGTGGGTGATGAGAGGAGACTCAGAGAGGACGAGTCCCATCTGGGGACTGGGACCCCTGGCTTCAACTAGCAGGAGCCACCCCACTTCCGTTTGCCCGCCTGTGAAATGGGGCTTGTTTAGATCAGCTGACAGATCAGCCTCTCACCTGTGCCTCCCTCTTCCACCGCCCTTCCAGCGGGCTTAGAGACCCCTGCGAGGAGGGAGGGGAATGGTCTGCAGACGTGGGTCAAAGCCCTGAGAAAAACGGGGAGCCCATTCATGGAGAGCCGCCTCTTTTGGCCAGATGCTGAAGAATGTCCTCTACCTGTTTTCTCTCCATCCTCGCGGTGACCTGGAGGCTCAGAGAGGTCTATTTTTAACCACATTTCACAGATAAAGAAATGGAGTCTGTAATAGGCGCGGCTGCTTGCACAAAGCGCACAACAGGTGGGTGGCCAAACCCCAGGCAGGTGGGTCAGTGACTCTAAAGCTGGCAGGGTTCTTCACCTCTGTTCTTGGGAGACCCTGGGGCCAGCAGGTCCAGCCAGAGTGGGTAGGGGCCCAAGTGGCTGCACGCGAAGCATCTGCCCTTGCCTATCTGACCTCCTTCCCCCGTTTCCGTGATAGTGGGATAGTGCCGGGGATCCACCGTTGTCGACGGGTTGGACTGGTTTGGGAGGTGGCCACCCGGAGGTGGGGCAGAGTCTAGCTACTTCCACCTGGCTCAGCAAGGCTGCCTTTCCAATCAGACCCTTCCCTCCTGAGGTCTCCTGGAGTCCACCTTGAATGGGGCAGCCTTCCTTTTCCACTTACTCCATCCCTTCTCCTTGGGAGCAGCTCTGGCTCAGGGCCAACAGCCCCCAAGGTTCTTTTCTCAACTTGCCATGGCAGCAAAGGCCTCAAACTGGGGCTAGGGGCCAGATGGAAGGGGGAGGGGTGGTGGCGGGCATATTTGCAAACCTGTTTTGTTTGCCCTGTACATGCAATGTTTTAAAAATATTATTATTATTATTATTATTGAATATGCTAACATTTAAGAATCTAGAATTTCCCTGCACTTCTGGATTTCCAGCTTCCTAGAATACCCTACACTTGCCACCTTGGACTCATTGCCTGCAGTAGACTGGACCCACCCCTCTTAGTTTATACTTGGTCTGCCCAGTCACATCTGGCTCCCATAGGCATTCCACGGCAATAAGACTGTTTAGAATACCTATTGTGTCGAGATCAATATCTTGAAACTTAGATGCAGTGAACAAAGCAGATATCCCTGTGCCCTCATAGAGCTGATATTTTAGAAGCTTGGGAACAACAAAGAGTAAAACTACTATAAATATAAAAGAAAAATGAATTCCGCTTCATATGAATTGGGTCTCATTTATCCGCTCTGGAACCTATGTTGGTCACTTCTCTGAGTCTCAGTTTCTCCATCTATAAAATGAGGCGACAAGGACCCATCTCTCTGACTTGTTGGAGGGTTAAAGGAGAGAATGGTGTCAAGCATTTAGCACACAGCAGATACCCCTGCCTTCCCACCTCAATCTAGACTTTCCCTGCTGAGGTTCTGGCTGTCTAGGTGGGGCTGGCCAATACAGCTCTCTGCCAAGGACGGAAATGCTCCACTCTGTGCCATTATCTAGTGCCAAAACCACTAGACACATCTGGCTCTTGAGCACTTGAAATGTGGCTGGTGTGATTCAGGAAACGAATTGTAAGTTTTTATTTAATTTCAGTTTACCCTGGCCTGGGAACCAAGGAGTCACTGGTTTGACTCCTGGTCTTGGGCACATGCCTGCGTTGCAGGCCGCGTCCCCTGCTGTGGGTGTGCGGGAGGCAGCCAGTTGATGTGTCTTTTGCACATTGATGTTTCTCTCCCTCTCTTCCTCTCTCCCTTCCCCTCTCTCTAAACACAAGTAAATAAAAATTAGAAAACATAAATGTAAAGCTAAGGTTGTGGCTGGTGGCTATTGAATAGACAACACAGCCCTAGAGGGCTTGAATTACAGGCCCTCTTGGCTATCACGCGATGCCCTCCCCCCACAATTAGTAGATGAGAAAGTTCAGGACTTGATCTACAGGTTTTCTTCTGGCCCATCTCCAGGGAGGCTGCGGGGTCACTTTGTGGCCTCAGCCCTTTGGAAAAAGGGCAGGGATGGCCCAATGACCGGCACACGAGGTTCTAATGCCTAGGTGATTATGTGGACATTCGTGCACCCAGGTGTGGGCACTCCTGCCTATGGGCGCCCATGCTATGGCTGCTGGCAGATGGTGGGCTGTATGATCTTCGGCATTTCCAGCCCCTCTTGGAGCAACATAGCTTAGGGCTGACGTTTCCCTGCGATGAGTGTTCATGGATCACCCTAGCCCTGGAAGTGGAGTCCCATACTGGAAGCGGATGAGGTCTGCACCCCACTGGGGGGTGGCATTTTCTCCACTCCTCCCCCACAAGCTCTCCTACTGTGCCTGGGGCCTGGCATGTCTAGGCGGGTGAATGGCACAGGACAGCTTCCTGCCTAGGTGGGTGAGGGTTAGAGGAGTTACCAGGCTCCCTGTGGGCAATCCAGATGGGTTTGGAGCCCTTTCGCTTGGCCATCTAATCCCAAAACTCTTGTGTCAGCGCTTCCTTGCTTGGAGGCAAGGAGTAGAGCCCCCAACTTGCTGAATTAGCTTAATCAAGTTGGTTACCTCCCTGGGCTTCCGTTTCCCCATCTGCAAAATGGAGTTAAGAGGATCCACTGAAGTTGAGCCGGCTGGTTCCCAGCACACGGCTCGGAGCCTGCTTTGCTTTTAAAGTGTGCCTTGCTCTGTCTTTTCTGCTTAGGCTGCTCCTGTCTTTTTCTTTGGCACCTTTTCTCCCTGTGCCTCAGCTGGGCCGCTTGGACCTCCGAGCGGGGCGGGCTATGGGTGGAGCCACAAACCCCAGCTGCTGATTTCTGCCTTCTGATTGGCTCCCTGTGAATCAGGGGCGTGGCCCTCACTTTAAATGGGAAGCGTCTGTAGCCTCTTCCAGTCCTTGCGGAGCCTTTGTCTGAACGTGCTTAGCCCTTCTTTTTCTTTCCTCTCCTGCAGTCGTTGTCGGCGTCCAGCTGCCAACTTTCTGCCTGGATCGCTGTCTCCTCATTTCTTCGGTCTCCTCATACAGAAGGCCTTGGAATATGTAACAGCCATGCCTGTGGACAAGATGTCTCCTGGAACCCGGGACACCTCTGCCCTACCTTTCCGCCTGCGGACCAAGGTCCCCGGCTACCTGCTACGGAGGCCAGCGGATGGTGGAGCCCGGAAACCTAGTGCTGTGGAGCGCCTGGAGGCCGACAAGGCCAAGTACGTCAAGAGCCTGCATGTGGCCAACACCCGCCAGGAACCTGTGCAGCCCCTGCTGTCCAAGCAGCCGCTCTTCAGCCCAGGGACTCGCCGCACTGTGCTCACTTCTAGCCGCCGAGCCTTGCCTGGCCCCGGCCGCCGGCCCCAACTGGACCTGGACATCCTTAGCAACCTCATCGACTTGTGTGATAGCCCTGTGTCCCCTGCCGAGGCTAGCCTTACCCCTGGACGGGCAGAGGGAGCCCACCAGGACCCTCCAGCTACGCCCCCACGCCCGCCGCCTAGTACGACTGCAGTCCGCCGAGTAGATGTCCGACCCTTGCCGACCTCACCTGCCCAGCCCTGCCCATCACCAGGCACGGCTGCCTCCAGTCCAGCCCGGCCTCCAGGTTTGCAACGCTCCAAATCAGACCTGAGTGAGTGCTTCTCACGGGCAGCAGCTGACCTGGAGCGATTTTTTAACTTCTGCGGCCTGGATCCAGAGGAGGCACGGGGGTTGGGTGTGGCCCACCTGGCGCGGGCCAGCTCAGACATAGTATCTCTGGCTGGGCCCAGTGCTGGGCCAGGCAGCTCCGAGGGGGGCTGCTCCCACCGCAGCTCTGCCACTGTTGAGGAGCGGGCAGTGGAGCGCGTTCCCTATGGTGTGTCCGTGGTTGAGCGCAATGCCCGGGTGATCAAGTGGCTGTACGGGTTGCGGCAAGCGCGGGAGACTCCAGCGGCAGAGGGATAGGCCTCCACTGGACTTGGCATTCGGCATAGGACAGATCTTAGGCAAGTGGCCCCTTGACCTCTCCTGCACCCTTTCCCTGGTTTGGGGTAGACCAGAGACTGCTGCGTTTTGTGAACTTGGTCTAGAGGCAAAGGCTCAGAGGCTGGGCCTGCATTCATCTAGCAAGGACTGACCCTGGAGAGAGTTGCTTCTTGACCTTGGACTACTCCCTATTCCTCACAAGTAGGGGGTTTTGACATGACTGTACCTCTGCTTGGTTCCTCTCATGGGTTTGGGGCACTTAGCCCCCCTCACTGAGAGTGAGGGACCAAGCATCTCTACCAGGCCTGTGTGCCCAGTGGCTGTTTCTTTCTTCCTTCCTTGGCCTCTATCCTTTGCTGACTTCCTCTTCCTTACTTGGTGGGCCCCGGTTCCCTGGAAACTCACCCTGGGGTCGGGGCAGGGAAGAGTGGTCTGGCCACTGTTCCTTCCAGGCCGTGGCAGCCTGGCTGAGCTAGGTAGACCACAGGAGGAGCTGGTAGGAGTTGCACTGCTCTAGCTTCCCTTCCTTTGGTTAATAAACACAAATGCTTGTTTTTCAAGGGCTGGGTCATCAGATTCTTCTGTGTTCACAAGGGGCAGGGGTGGGAGAAGTTTTGGGGTCGGGCCTTCCAAACCTAGGAATTGTTTTCCCAGGATCTGGTGGGCCATGAGGTCAGCGGTTGGCCTGGCTTGAGGGATCCTCAGGGAGGCTGGTGCACTTCCTTTGTAAAGGAAGAAATTGGGTCTGGGCACTGAGCGAATCGGGTTAGAGCTGGGCCTGGGACTGGGGCCTGTTCCCTGGACCAGGAAGAGGAACTGCAGGTGAAAGGCTGACCTGGTCATGGACCCTCCCGGCTATGAGTGTGGCTATGAGTGTTTGGGCTTTCCCCGCCTCCTGCCTAGTTTCAAGGGGACAGGAAGCTCAGAGAGCGCAAACCCTAAACTTGAGGTTACACAGGCCATAGAATTGGGGGTTGAGAGTGGCAGCTCTTTGAGGAAGGGGGATTTGGGGTGGACAGCACAAAGTGAGTGGACTTGCCTCCAACTCTGGGTGGTCTCCCTGTCTGGGCCTCAGTGGGAGAGTCAGGCAGCAGTCTCCTTTGAGTTGGGGGAAGGGGAAGAAATTGGCAGGCACTTGCTCTCTCCTCCCAGGTTAGTTACCTGTTAGGAGACGTCACCTTGGCTGGAGTAGCCAGTGCTAGGGTCGGGGACACAAAGGACGAAAGCCTGGGTGGCTCTGCCCTCCCTTGGGTGGGAAAGGGGAGGGGCTGCGCGAGCTTCCTTTCACACTGGCTGCCTTGGCTGAGCCCTCCGAAACAGGAAGCTCTAATGTGGGCCTTGTGACAGGTTTGATGTCGGTTTTATTTTAAGCATAAAGAGGAGATTTCCGTTGGGCTGTTGACAAACATCCAGGTCAGCCCAGCTGTCTGTCTGTCTGTCTCTGAGTCTACAGCCAGTCCCCAGGGGATTGGGCTAGGCCTGGTAGTTCAGGGAAACATGGGGAAATTGGGCTATAGAAGAGGAGTCTGTCAGAGCCCTTGAGAATGGAGTCCACCCCTCATGATACAGAGGAAGAGTCTGAGGCACAGGGAGGGTGGTGACCTGCCCGCAGGTACCCAGCAGGTTTGATAATGTAGTAGCTGGGCCTCCCGGTTCCTACGTCAAAGGAGTGATAAGGGCAGGTGGATAGTCTGGGCATGCTCTGCAGAGGTGGTATCCTTTGAGGTGTCAAAGTTCCACTCCTCTGGGCAGCCTGGCCTGAATTTTTTCCTAAGTGTTGCCCCTTGCTGTGACCTGCCAGCCCCCAGACACAGGAGAAGGTGGGCTGTGTTTTACATGTGAAGAAATTGCCGCTGGGAGGCTCCTTGTTCCTGGAGGAGGCTTAAGCGCTGGACTCAGATCCTTTTACACTTATCCTGCCATCGAATCCTCAAGGCGACCTTTCGAGGATTGCCTTAGAAGGTCATCTCTTGTCTTAGAGCGGAAGGGGTAGTAGTTTGGGGGCTGCCCCAGCTGCACGGCGGGTTGTAGACACCCTGCAGTCAGTGGCACTCGGGCTCCCTGATTCTTCTGACACATGCCTCACCTCTTCGCTATCCTGGCAGCTTTTCTTCGTGGTCACTTTACTGAGCACCTAGTGGGTCTCCAGCAGTGGGTAAGACAGATGCGGGCCCTGCCTTAGTCTTGGGATGGGGAGGGGACAGGCAGCTAAGCAGTAAGCACATAGTCATATATGGAGCAAGTATGCTTAGGGACTTCCGCCTGAAGACCAGAACTGTTCCCACTAGCTGGGCCCTGGGGTAGCTGAGAAGGGCATTGGGAGGGTGTGTTGGGAAGAGAGCAGAGAGGGATTCTTAAAAGTGGGGAAGGTGCCAGTGTGAGCCTTGCTTCTCCAACAGAATTCTCCTGCTTCTGGAGGACTTTCTCTTTGCCAGGGTTTGGAGCCTATCACCTTCCCACGTGGGGGTCTGTGGAGGGAGCAGCTGGGGCTTCCCCTGCTCCCCCTGCTCCCTCCAACTAGCCCGCCAGCCTCCACAGCCTCACCTGCCTGTGCCTTGGGGATCTATGGAAACAGCCTTTCTATTGTTCCCCTTCCAGTTGGAGTGTGAAGGGCAACGAGTGAGCACGAGCGGCAGCCGCTGCCTTTCAGCCCCTCTGAGGGTCTGCAGCTGCTGCCCCGTCCCCTGAGGCTTCTTGGCCCCCCATAGCAGCTCCCCCAGGCCAGACTGGCCCCAGCTGCCTAGCCCCTAATTAGGCAGAGATGAGATCTGCCCCCTGATCTATTTCCCACCAGCTAATTATATACACGTGGGCTTGGGAGACTGGCAACCTGGCTGTTCACTTCTGTCATGAAAGTGTGATGGGCCCCTGGGAAAGGAGCCTGACCCCACTTGCCAGACTTCAGTTTTCCCTCTTGGCAGAGGATGGGGTGTAGCTGGAGGGCCCTGGTGCTGTCCCTGGTACAACAACAGGCTTCTGGTTCTGCTACTGAAGCATTCAAAGGGACCAAGGGAAGGAGACCCCCACCCTGAGGGACTGCAGCATCAGCTCCCTGACTCTAGGATCCCAGGGTAAGGTGAGGACATGGGTGAAGTCACGGTGACAGTTGTCCCGCCAGCTAGACATGTACCTGGGAGGGCTTAGAGTTGTGTGGGTCCCTCCAGACCCAAGACAGAACACCCCAGTCAGGTCTTTAAAAATTTAATATTATTTTTCAGATAATATAGTCATATATTTCCTTTATCACTTTATCAAGAAAAATTTCAAACTTAAAGAAAATTTGAAAGAATTATACAGTGAACACACGTGCCTACCTACTAAATGAACAAGTCTTAATGTTTTGCTAGATTTGCTTTATGAGGCATCTGTTCATCTATCCATCTATCCATCAATTAAGGCAGCTTATCTTTTTGAAGTAGCAGACATTAGTACACTTCCCCTTAAAAGCACTTTAACATGCATACCATTAGCTACAGTTCAATAGTATTTGCTTACAGTTCTTTTATCTTTTAGGGGAAGGTAGAGTTTACATACAGGAAGATGCACAGATCTTAAATCTTCCTGAGTTCAGACAAGAGCATACTATACCTGAAATCCCAATCATGGTACAGGCACAACACTGCCCATGTGGAAAGCTCCCTCGTGCTTCTTTTCCTTCCTGCCCCCATCTCATGCGCCCGTATCTATATAACTTAAATAGTACGAATACAAAACGTTCTCTCGCCCCGTCCTTCTCACTCCCAGCCCAGCTCCCCCAGGCAATGGCATTCAACTCTTTGTAACAATTTCTTCGGGTGCTTTTCTCCATATTTCTAAGTAACATGCTTTTCCTGCTGGTTTTTTTAAAATGAATTTTAAGGAAATATTTACCTACTTTCCAGTCTGATGTCTTTGTACATGGCTTCTGCAGCCTGACTGCCTGGATTTGAATCCCCAGCCCTTCCCCTGACTGACCCTGTGACTTTGGGCCAGTGACTTCACCTTCTAGTGCCTCAGTTTCCTCGTGTGACATGAGAGTACTATGGATATTTACGTTGCTGGATAGTTGTGAAGATTCAACGTGTAAAGTACCTAGAATAATACACATTAGCCAGTGAGTGGTCAAAACTGTTTCTTTTTGCTGTTGCTATTATTATCAAGGAAGATTGAACTGTACTCGCCTCCCCCTTTCCTTTCGATTGACATTTTTCACAATTTCCCATTAAATGAATATTTAGTATTATTTACATTAAACCTACATAAGAATTGTTTCCTGCCAAGCCAACTCACAAGTTATGGTTACATTTCCTTTCTTGTGAAGCTCTCTGTTTCTTCTTGGAGTTACTACCTACCTGCTTTGCTGTTCATTGCCTTAGTTCTTGCTTAACCCTCTGTTCTCAGACATCCTCAGTTTCCCCATAGTTACACACAGAAGGTAATTTATTGGTTCTAATTGCTCTCCTGTAACCCTTTAGTGCTTTTTAACAACCTCCACTTTTTAATGAAAGCAGAGGGACCAGTTTTAAAAATAGAATCTCAGGCACAAGGCCAGTCAGTAAGGTCAGCCTGTGGGAGTAGCACTGAAGGGCCCTGCCCGCGTGCGTCTCGAAGAGGGACAGACGCTGAAGTGGGCCCCTGCTGCCAGGCCTCGCCACTCTCCCCCGGGAATCCCTCAGCACCGCCTGCTGTCCTACGCCCGTCCTTTGCCCTTTGCTTTATTTGTCTGTTTGTTCAACAGAAGTCTGCTGGGCCCTTCTGTGTGCTGTGCACGTTGCTGGCCAGTGCCAGGGACATAGAGCTGGGGCCATGTCAGCCCTCCCGTGTCCAGGTTGGCATTTACATGGACGTGTGAGCAGCCGGGAGAATAATTGGAACAGAAATGTGTGTGGGGTTGGGTGGTGGCTGCTGCGTGTGTGTGACCTGGAAGAGGCGTGGTGCCTGTCTGTGTGGGAGCTGACCGATTTTCAATGGAAGGCCATTTGTGTACATTTATATGCATATGTGTATAGGTGTTGTCTGCACAGTGTGTACACAAAGGTATGTGTATCAGTCAGTCTTTCCTGCTTCACAAACCACCCTAAACCCAGGGGCCTAAGACAACGTTTTATTATTCCATGAATTGGCACTTGGGGCTCAGCTGGGCAGCCCTGGCCTTACCTAGGCTCTCTCCTGTAGCTGCGGTCAGTGGGGGGCTGGGCGGTCCTGGAGAGCCTCCCTCACACGTCTGGCAGTTGGCAGGCTGTTTGCTGGGGTGCCTCAGTTCACCCCTCTGTGGCCGGCTTGGGGTCATTCACATGGTAATTTCAGAGTTCCATGTCCAGCAAGAAAGGACAAGCTCCAGTGCCTCTGGTTGTGGTTACAAATGTCCCAGACAACGTGACCTGGCCGAGTCGCTTCAAGGGATGGAGAAACAGTTTCTGTCTCTTAGTCATGTTGTAAAAGGGCAGGAGCATGGGCACGGGGGAGTTATGGCGGCTAGTTTCCGGGCGGCAGCAGCCTGTGTGTGCCTGGAAAAGTACTGGGGGAAACTCCCGGCTTGTGCCTCAGAAAAACCTGGATCTCCTGGTGCTCCCACGCACTTACTGTCTGACTGTGGTCCAGCTGCTGGCCTCCCACTCCGAGCTTGGTGACCTGGGTAAAATGGAGTGGAATGAGATCTTTGTAAAGTGCCTATCATATTCATTTGTCATTAATGCAGCAGAGTTCCTAGGGCCTACCACGTGCCACACACGGCCTGCACCCTGAGGATGTGGTAGTGAACCAAAAGAGCCGAAACACCTGCCCCTGGGAAGCTCTGTCTAGATTTCGGGCAGACATTAACCAATCACCACAATAATTTTGTGGTCACTAAGATTAGGTCCTGGAGGAAGGAAAGGCTACTGACCTGGCCTGGGAGGCCTGGAAGCCTGAGGTATTGAACTGAGATGTGAAGGACAGGAAGGAGGTAACCAGGAGAAGAGGGGGCAGGGGTGGGAAAAGATACCAGATGGAAGGCAGAGCAAGCGCTAGGTCCCTGCGGTGGGAGGAGCCGATTCTAGGAGCGGAGAGGAGAGGGGTGGGCCCAGACCTGGAGCATTAAGAGCCAGACTGTGCAGGGCGATGAGAGTCTCTGAAGAATGTGAAGCCCTGTCTTTCCAAGCAGGCTGAAATAAAACCCAAAGTCAAGCTGCTCCACGGGGCCCTCATGACCTGGGCTCCTGTTACTCCTCTCTCCTCCCCTTTACCTGCGCTGCACGGTCAGGCTGCCTCCTTGACGTTCCAGAAACACGCCGGACACGTTCCTGCCTCAGGCCCTTTGCGTTCGCTGTTTCCATTGCCAGTCTCTACCCTGCCCCACTCATTCACATGATTCATTCCCTCACTTCTTCGTTCAGTTCTCCGCCTGCATGGCACCCCCTTGGAGAGAGCTTCTCTGACCCACCTACTTACTACCCTCCCCAGCTAAACCGTCAGCATCCAGCAGTCACTGGTTCCCTACCCTGGTTGGTTGGTTGGTTTATTTGTTTAGTCATTGATTCATTCATTATAGAAAAATACACATCACTCTCTAACTTACACCTTGTCTGTTTCCTGTCTCTTACTCTAACCAGAAATGCAGCTGCAGGAGGCAGGGACTTTATTTGCTTTAGGCTGTGTCCCTATTCCCTGGGGAAGAGTCAGTGTTCCGAAACATTGCAGGATGAAGGAATGAGTGCAAACAAGTGAGGGAGAGGCGAGCTGGAAGGAACCCGCTCCTGCAGATGAGGAGCTCTGCTTTTCAGCCCCTCGGTCACCCAGATAAGCTGTTCGCCTTTCTGTTCCTTGGTTTCCCCAGCTGTGCTGTGGGGCTTCTGTAGTCTTTGGTAGATTGCGGGTTTGGAAAGGAAGTCTCTAGGCAGAGGAGCAGGACCTGTGGGGGAGGAAGGGAGCTGGGGCCCTCTCCCTGGATCTCCTGGGGGTGAAAATAGCCCAGCCCAGGCCCTGGGTTGGCCCCTTACCCTCGCTGTGGTATCCAGTTGGAGCCAGGGGGCTCTGTCTGGAGCCTGCCAGCCTGGCGCTGGGCCGGGATCAAGGCTGCCTGACAGCTGGGCCCTGCAGTCCTGGGAGGTTCTTAAGGGCGAACTGGGCCTCTTGGATATCCCCAACCTCCCTCCCCACCTATCCCTCCTCCCTCAGTGTCCACTGGCCAGAAAATCCCTTAATCCCCTACAGGCCTGCAGCCTTTGCAGCTTGCAAAACTCTTTCTCAGTCTGTGTCTGATATCGCCCTGCGGGGTAGCTGCCTTACTGGTGGGGACACTGAGGCTCAGAGACAGCTGCCTCATTGGAGTACACACAGCTAGGACATAGTGCAGTTACTATTGGCCCCTAGGTCTGGCCCTGCCTTGTCATGCGTGTGTGTGTGTGCGAGTGTGAATAGGGTGGCATGACCGAAGCTGAGTGTCACTACCAATGCCCTCCCTCCACCACTGGCCCCTGGATGTTTGGTCCCAGACAGGGTGTGGCAGTTAACAGCACCCAGAGCCAGGCTGCCTGGGTCCAAATCCCACCTCTGCTACTTTGGGTGGACGGCTGGGTCTCCATCAACCTTCCACCTTAGTGTCTGCCCATAAGGGCAAAATCCCTTAAGGGCAAAATCCCTGGACATTATCAGAACTAACCTTAGTCCGGATTGGGTTTTAAAAATTTAATTAGTCGCCTACTGTGTGCCCAGCACAGAGGGAAGTGCCCCCAGGGGAGCTCTTTCCTCGGAGTGGGCACCGCTGTGAAGTGGGTACCAACGGAGTGACCGGAAGGTGAAGCCACATGCCCAAAGCCACACCACCAGAGGCAGAGAGGGAGGTGAGAGTTTGGAGGTGGCCGAGACCCAGCACTCACCCCCTGGGCTCCTTGAGACCCTGAGGTGTTTACTCAGGCAGATGCTTTACCCCCTGTCTGGGTCTGCATGTTCCTCTTGGCAAAACGGGGTGGGGCAGTTAGTGGTAAGTGCAGGGGGCCTGCCTAGCTCAAGGGGCAGGTGGCCCTGTCCCAGCCAACCGCCACCCTCAACGAATGTGGGCTCAGTGGGGCCAGAGTTCCAAGTTCTTGTGAGAATCAAGATCTCAAAAATGTCTAGTGGATTATTCTCACTGTTTAAATATGGGAAAGTCACTGTTTAAAGGTAAAATGCCCCCATTCAAAGAATATAATGTTACTACACCGTTGTTTGTCATAGCAAATAGTTGTAAATGTCCACCAGGAGAAGTGGTTCAATCAGCTCTGGCCCAGCCAAGCAGTGGCATTCCATGCAGCCATCCAAAAGGTGCCCTGCGCGCATTTGATGGGGAGTGGCGAGACACCTGGTTTGGCGAACAAAGCCAGGTGTGGAGTGGCAGGCCTGGTGCGCTGTGCGTGCGGAAACCGGAGTATGTGTCCGCACACTCTTGTACCGGCAGAAAGCCTTCTTGGGGAGTTACACAGGGAGCCTTACACACTGGCTGCCTGTGGGGAGACCAGCTGGCTGGAGCCAGGGGTGGGTGGGTTCCACTTCTTACTTTACGTGCCTTTTGAATTTTGAATCGTGTGAATGCATCAGCTATGCAGAAAAAAATGTAAAATAAAGTGAAACAAAGCAGAGAACAAGAAACCTGAAACAGACAGACAGACAGACAGACAGCAGGCCCAGTCGGCTCCCTCCCTTCCCCCATTCTGGGGCAACCACAGACCACATTCTGGGCTCTGCCCGCTTGGTTTTGTGGCTCCACCTACGGTAATATTTTGGTTTCCACACGCACGGCACCCACGGGAACCCCCAGCCAATGTGCATCAGGTTCCGGGCTGGGCCTCCTGCCAAGGTTGGTGGTGGGCAGGACACAGCCCAGGTATGGCGGCGTCCGAATGCCTGAGTGATGACACAGCCCCGGGGGGAGGGTTACACGTCCCACAGTCTCCGGGCCCTGCTGGTCTGGTGCTTGCCTCGCAGCCTCCAGGTGGGCGAATGGACACCTGGAAACAGTCGCCTCGCTCAGAATCTTCAGGGACTGAAGCCATCCAGCCACCCAGCCATCCAGCCAATGTTCATTAAGCACCTGCTATCTGCCAAATACTCTTGTAGGTACTGAAGACACAGCAGATAACAAAACAAAACCTCCTGTTCCTGTGGGATTAACGTTCAAGTGCTGAGGTAGGCAGAGCCTACAGAGTGGAAATACCGTGCAGAGAAATGTAGCAGGGCAGGGAGGCAGGGGCCTCTCAGCTTTTTCCCGTTTCATGGAGGTATAATTGGCAATAAAATTGACCCATTTTAGATATACAATTCAGTGAGTTTTGACCGTTGTAGACATCTGTGTACCCACCACTTCACACAAGTTATAGACTATTTCTGTCAACCTGCAAAGCTCCTTCAGACCCCCTTATAGACAATCCCTGCCTCCCACCCACTTCCCCCCTAGAAACTGCTGGTCGCTTTTCCCGCACTGTCAATTGGGTTTGCCTTTTTCTGAGGTCGATACAAATGGAATCTGACTTCTTTCTCTCTGCATCACACATTTGTGATTCATCCACGCTGCTGTGTGTGTGTGCATGTTTATGGCCGAGTAGTATTCCGTGGGTGAAATGTCTCACTGCTGCTTACTCGTCAGCCTGTCGGTGGGCATCGGGCTTGCCTACTGTGCGGCCACCACACATAGAGCTCCACGAGTGTTCGTGGACAAGTCCGTGTGTGCTCGTGTTTTCACTGCTCTTGGGTAAGTGCCCAGGAGTGGGACGGCTGGGCCCAGTGCTAAGTGTGTGCTTACCTTAACCAGAAGTGAGGATCGCACTTTTAAATAGGGGGTCAGGGCAGCTCTCACTGACCAGGTGACATTTCAGCAGCGGCTGGAAGGAGGTGAGGCGGGGAGTGGGGGCCGGGGGGAGCTTTAGTCTGCAGGGTGAACTGAGGTGAGAGGCAGCATGGAGATGAGTGTGGAGAGAGTGGAGTGAGTGAGGGGGAGAGGGCTTGGGGGAGGGGTCGGCGTGCAACAGGGCTGGACCGTGCAGGGCATGGTAAGGACATTGGCTTTTATTCTGAGGACCCGTGGGAGGGTCTGAGCAGATGTGGGACAGGGTCAGACTTGTATTTTAATACCCACCCCAGCCTCTACCCCAGGCTGCCAAGTGGAGAGTGAGCTGTGGGGCAGCAGGGGAAGGAGGGAGGTCAGTGAGGAGGCCACTGCACCAGTCCTGGCAGGAGAAGAAAGAGCTGGACCGGGGTGGACCGGGTGGAGGGTGAGGAGTGTTGGCTTCTGGATCTCCTGTGAAGATGGAGCCTACAGGGGAGGTATTGAGGAGGGAGGTGGGCAAATAGGGACCTGGGGTGGCTTGTAGGAGTTGAGAGTGACCTCCGGTCAGCAGCCACAAGGAACTGAACTTTGCTGACTACCCAAACAATCCTGAGTCTCCACAGAAGAACGCAGCCCAGGCCGCAGCTTGATCTCAGCCTGGGGAGACCTGAGCGGAGAACCCAGCTATGCCGTGCGCAGACTTCTGATCCATAGAAACGGCGGGACCGTTGTCTTCAGACACCAAGTTTGTGATGATTTCTGACTCAGCAGTAGGTGACTAATGCAGGCATCCTAGGACCCTACAATGTCAGAGCTAAGAGGGTCCTTAGCAACTATTGAGTCCAACCTCCTCTCGTACAAATGGGGGAACTAGAACTCAGAGAACAGGCGGGACTTGAACCCTGATTGCTGCAGGGAGGTGAGGTCAGACAGAAGCTGCCCCAGCTCTGGAGGCTCTGCCAGGCCCAGCGTCTCCTCTCCTCAGAGGCTGCAGTGCCAGCTCCCCTGCTAACCCCTCCTCTGTGGGGGCACTGGCCCCCAGAGAGCCAGTTTCCGGCCACCCACTGAATACCCTCATCTCCTGGGGGAGCAAGCTCAGGCAGGCTCCCCACCTGGCTCCCTAGGTGGCTAGCAGGTAGAGCCCTCGCCCCCACAGGACAGCATGGCCCAAGGGTGCAGGAGCCAGACCTGATTGAATCTGGGAACTCAGGGGAGAGGGACAAAGCACAGGCATAGGTCAGAGGGACTCTGGTAGCATCCCAGCCCTGCCCCTCACCTGCGGTGGGACCGTGGTCCAGGGGCTTCCCATTGCTGAGCTGCAGCATCCACATCTGGGAAGCAGGGGTGATGCTTCCCTTCAGGCAGTGGGTGAGATAAGGCACGTGAAACTCTGGACAGAAGCCCCGTCAATGCGCAAATGCATGCCCCCAGCCTTTTCCTTTTCATGGACCTCGTTTTCCCCATCTGTCAAGTGATTTTGTACCCTGTTTTGGGAGCCCTAACAAATGACCATTTTGCTTTCAATTTCCTAGCTCTGTTTCCTGTGTGACCTTGGATAAATCACTTGACGTCTCTGAGCCCCAGTTTTCTCACCTGCAAAACAGGGCTAATAATAATACCAACCATTCCATGAGAGATGCAGGTCAGACACCCAGCTGAGTGCCTCAGAAATGTCAGCTAGCTTCCTCATCGTCATTATCGTCATTCCGAGTGGGTGAGTTAGGTAATGCCTGCTGGAAAGGCAGCAGGGCGGGGCCTCCCAGGGTGAGGGAGGTTTGGTTTCCTTGGAGACAGATGTCTGTGGGCTGGGAACATTTTTGCTCCTGCATACATTTCTGGGCAAACAAAGTTAGTTCTTTTCCCTCAACTCTCTGTCCCTGCACCCATCTATACCCCTGCCCCAAGGATCACGGTCCTCATAAGCAAAAATATGCGTTAAAACAAAAATATGCATTTATTTCTATTCCCGGTTCTAGGAACTACAGCCTGTTTTTCTTTATGGGGATGGCAATAGCTTGTGCGAATGGCCAGAGGTGGGAATGTGTGTCAGACACACGCCGAGTGGGCACCACTACAATGTCCCCACTGGCCGTGTTTGATTTATGTGCGCTGTCCTCTGACCATAGTGGATTCCCTGGTGTTAACAGACCCCTGATTGCAGGCTGGGCAGGTAAGGGTTTCTCCTGGGAATTCGAAGCTTGAATGATAGGCACACAGGCAGAGGGCCATTGGAGGTGTGTCCTCCCTGGCCACTGAGGGGCTCCTTGGTCAGTGACTTTCTGGTGTCTGCTGCCCAGCTCCCTTTGGTCGATGCGATGATTGGGAGGACGGAGCATTGTTGGGGGTCAAGGACAGACTGTAGTCCTACATGGGACTCACTCATGAAGGCTGGAGCCCCAGCAGCCGTCTTGGATCAAGAAGTGACCTTGACAATGAAGCCCCGTGGTAGGAATGAAGCAACACGAAGCTGGAAGAAACCTAAGATGTGGATGACCCCATGGCCATTGTGTCAGCCCTGGCCGGGACTGATCTTTACAAACTTTTTTTTTTTAACAAACTTTTAATTTTAGAACCTTTTTGGATTTACAGAATCATTGCTAAAGTAATACAGAGAGTTCCTATATACCCCATACCCAGTTTCTCATAGTATTAACATCCTATGTTAGTATGGTACAGTTATCAAAATTAATGAACCAAATATTGCTATGTTATTATTAACCACAAAGTCCACACGTCATTCAGATTTTCTTGAATGTTCCTTTTCTGTTCTAGAATCCTACCCAGGGCACCACATTACATTTAGTCATCACGTCTCCTTAGGCTCCTCTTGGCTGTGACAGTTTCTCAGACTTTTCTTCTTTCGATGGCCTTGTTGGGTATTTTGTAAAATGTCCTTCAGCTGGGCTTGGACAATTTTCTTCTGATTACACCAGGGTTCTGTGCTCTGGGGGAAAACTGCTGAGGTGAAGTGAAACGCTTTCCCGTTCCGCAGAGGGCAGACATGTTCTCAACATTGCCTGCCATTGGGATGTGAACTTTGAGGGCCGTCGGTTCCCCCACCGCAAGTTCCTCCTTTCCTCTCCCTTTCTGTGCGTTGCCCTTTGGAATAGGCCTTTGCGCAGAACCCACACTTAAGGAGCGGGGAGTAATGTTCCCTCCCTAAGGGTGGTGCCTCTACATAAATTACTTGGAATTCTTTCATGCGGGAGAGTCATCTTTTGTATTTATTTATTCACTCATTTATTTATATCAGTATGGACTCATAGAGACTTATTTTATTCTTTGGGTTATAACCCAGTACAACTTAATTTTCTTTTGGCTCCAATTGTTCCACCTTTGGTCACTGGTAGCTCTTTCAGTTGCCTCCCCAGACTTCTTAACACAAGAGAAAAACACCCCGAAGTAGATACTTTGCAGCTAAGATCTGAAATTCTGTCCATTCTTGTATGCTCACCCCTTTGTAATGTGACTTTGCAGCTTCTCCCATCAAGACCTGAATCTCTTTCTCCATCCCTGGAATCTGGGCTGGGCCATCAACCTTGACCCGCTTTGATCAATGGGAAAAAGGCCAAAGCTTGAAAGGGCCTGTGCGTGGGGCTTGCTGCCCCTGGGACCCTGGCACTGCCATAGGAGCCGGTGCAGGTTGGCCTGCCAGTGGATGTGACCGTGTGGCCCAGTTGCCTCCACTCCCCTTGCCTGAAGCCGGACAGCAGCCATACACGTGAGGCCCTTGTCCACTGCTGACTGCAGGTGGATGGTGGGCCCAGAGACAAGCCCTCCCCACTGAGCCTGGCCCACCTCCTCACCCACAGAGTCAGAGCAAATCAATGGTTGGGTTAAGCCACTAAGCTGTGAGGTAGTTTGTCATGTAGCAAAAGCGAACTGCTACCCAAGCCACTGTCTGTCATTTGATTTTTCTCTGAAATGAAGTCAGACCTAAGCCTAAATGGGCAGAGGTTTGTTTCACAGGGAGGCTGTGAGAAATGCAAGAGTGAAGCAGGGACATTGCATGTGACAGTGCCGCCTGGGTGTAGTTTTGTCCTGTGTTAGTATTTAATTTGTAATTTTGTTTCAGATTTTAGTTGTTGGGGAATCAGTAAGCTTAAGGAGCTGAGACCTCATTTTATGAGTGTTGACAAATGAGTAATTTTCTGTTCATGCTTTCCAGCCGAAGACCAGCAGGGGCATACCTGAAGTTAGGCAAGCTGGATTTCTCCCTCTTTGTAGTGGTAGAACGCATGCCTTGGGAACCCTGGGCATCTCAGTGAGAGGGTGTTAGAAAGGGCTTTTCACGGGATTGGGGCTTGTGTTAGGAGATTTCGAGTTCACAGACATGGGGTTTTCCTCCAGATTGGATGCCATCAGGCAGTGCGAGTAATTATATTGTTGGGATCTTGATAAATCTTTTCTGTAGAAAAGGCAGAGCTGGGCTAAGCTGTTCAGTGGTAAAGAGGCAGCAGTGACTGTATGAGCCAGGACGGGGGGAAGTTGGGTGATTTCTATGGCTTGGAAATGCTCACGTTTTGTGCTCACACATCATTACAGAGTGGTCTTGTTTTGCTCTTGGTTCGTGAGTCACAGAACGTCCTGTCTGGCACTGGGGTTCTGTAAAATTGCTTATCGTCAGCGGGACGTCAGCTAGTACCTGCGTCAGACACCTTGTAGCAACACCCAGGCCTGGCTGGCCACTACCCAGGCCAGCTCGCCAGTGGCGGGGCTGCTTGTCTTCCTCCGTCCCAGTCAACACTAGCGGATCTGGGAGGGCCCCTTCCCCCGCTTGAAGGTCCCAGTTGTGCTCCAGTTGGAGTGACAAGCTCCACCTGGCTCTGATTGGACAGGTATCTTTAGGTATTTTTTCCCCCCAGAAGTTTTCGTTTGTTATTTATATATTATATTTAAAATATCTTAATCACAGTTATAGTTTTAATTATATATAAATGGATTATATTAATGATATAACATATTAATCAAAACATTTATCAAGCACTTGCTATGTACCAGGTGGTATTCTAAGCATTTTATATTACTTTTTAAAAAAGATTTTATTTATTTATTTATTTTTAGAGAGGGGAAGGGAGGGAGAAAGGGAGGAAGAGACACATCAATGTGTGGTTGCCTTGTGCGCCCCCTACTGGGGACCTGGCCCGCAACCCAGGCATGTGCCCTGACTGGGAATTGAACCAGCGACCCTTTGGTTTGCAGGCTGGCACTCAGTCCACTGAGCCACACCAACCAGGGCAGTATCCTAAGCGTTTTATATGTATTAATTCAAGGATTCTTAACCTGGGATCTTATTGGGTCCATGGAGGAAATTTATCTTCACTCGGCATTAATTAAATTCAGCACTTCCTTTAATTATGAATGTGGGACACAAACCACTGCGGTATCAGTAGTGGCTGGAACTTTATCACCATCAGAAAACACAGTCACTGTCCTGTTCTACCTGTGGCTATGGATATCTCAAAATGTTCACACTCATCGTTACTTTGAAATAATAGTACTTATGAGACCCACCACCCGATCTTGTTATTTAAGTGCTGACAAAGAAGCGTGTATGGTACTATATCACAATTGGGTTCTTTAAAAATATTTTGATGACCATGTTTTTAATGTAATTTGTTTCCTTCATAATACAATACATGTTACTTCAACATTTGAAAACATCGTTCTGAGAAGGGCCCTGTGGCTGCATTAGGTGCCAAAGGGACCCACATCTGAAACATGTTCAGTCCTCTAGCGGTCCGTGAGCAGCTCTTAATTCCAGCTTTTACAGAAGGGGACACAAGGCACAGAGAGGGTGTGTGGTTAGCTTCGGGTCACACAGACATTGGGTGGTTGTGCATTAGCTCTGTCAGCTGTCTTTACAGCCTTTGGCTGCTGCGGGCTCCTTCTCTGTATTCGGTACCTGCATGTGAACATCCCCAGGCAGGTGTCAGGCATGTGTCAGGCATGTGGATGTACGGATCTGTTTCTGGATAGGGATGTGTGTAGTGCATACTGTAGAAAGGAGAACCACAAACCTTTGTCCTCTCTGGGCCCCCATTCCACTTCTGGGATCACTTTAATTAACTGTATCCTCACATCCCTTGGGCCCTGGGCCTGAAGGACTGGGCTAGGGGAGGCCTGAGAGGCCAGGCAGGGCTGAGGGGGCAGCAGGCTAAGGAGGGGTGGTGGGAGGGTAGGCATAGCCCCAGGGCTGGGCTTCTGGCCTGAGTCTAGAGGTGTCACCTGGGACAGCTTGAGGGGGAAAAGGAATCTGGAGGACAGAGGATATAGTTCCCATGGTGAGTCCTTCCTGGGACTTGTGACTGAAGAATATTGGAAAGCATAGTCCTGTGCCTGGCAGTGGGGGTGGAGGGGGGTGGAGTGCTGAGGGCTGTAAAGGAAAGCCACACTCCTGGGGATCCTCTGTTCTCCATACGCCTCTACAACACTGCGTCCGTCACTTCTGATGCCAGGCATGTGGGCTTGCCACACATCCAGCTATTCTGTGACATCGGCTGGGTGTCCTATAATTTCACTCAATACTGACACCATTTAACTGGAGTTAGCATCAGATCTCATAAGACTGCCCTCCCTCCACCTCAGACAGCAGTCCCAAGTCCAGGTTGTCACCTGTGCTTCTGACAACTGGTTATATATAGGGGGTTCCCACACACCCCTCCTCGGGTTCAATTTATTTGCTGGAGTTGCTCTCAGACTCAGAACAGTGCACTTAGCAGGCTTATGGTAAAAGGATATGACACGGAACAGCCAGATGGAGAGATGCATCGGGCAAGGCAGGTGGAAGTTCCCTTGCTCTCACCGGGCGCACCGCTCTCCCCAAATCTACACGTGTTTGCCAACCCAGGGGCTCTCAGACCCTCTTGGGTTCTTACCGAGGCTTCATTACATAGTCATGGCTGATTAACTCATTAGCCATTGGTGATCGATTCAACCTTCAATCTGTCTCCTCTGGGGGCCTGGAAGTTCCAAAGATTACCAGTACCAGTTTCCATTCTTGGGGGCTTCCCAGAAGTCACCTCACTGATACAAACTCAGGTGACAGAACAAGACATTCCTTTCATCTTTATGCCTCCGGAGCAATTTCAGGAATGAAGGATGAAAGATCCAGTATAACAAAAGCTGCTCACATCACTTAGAAAATCCCAAGGGTTTGGGGAGCTCTGAGCCAGAAATGGGGATGAAGACTATCAAGGTAAGAAATATTCAAAGAATTCTGTAGAGAATTTTTTATGAGTTTATTTGAGCCAAACTGATGACAGCTGCCAGGGAGCAAAATCTCAACGGCCTGAGAAATGCTCTTAGTCCCATAGTTTACCCATTACAGTCAAAGAAGGAGAGACATAAGGGAGTTACATGAAACCCACTGGTGATAGATGAGGGAGGTGGGAGAAGGCCGAGTGGAGAGATCTCTGGGATTGGATAGAAAT
The DNA here is from genome assembly GCA_007922815.1 of Macrotus californicus. NCBI lineage: Eukaryota > Metazoa > Chordata > Mammalia > Chiroptera > Phyllostomidae > Macrotus > Macrotus californicus. The sequence continues at coordinate 28,437 of VMDR010000356.1, read as the reverse complement.
AAAATGTAAAACGCATTCTTCTTTTTCATTGGTGGGTACACCATAGTTAACAATGGACACCTCCACACAGAGAGGGTATGCGGGAGAACAAGACAGCAATGAGGGGCTCCGGTGGTCTCGGCTCTGGTGGGAGATTGTGCCCAGAGGGCTCCGGAGAAAGGAAACTATCTTGACATTCCAAAGGTATGTTATCTTCGATGCAAAAAGACAACAGACAGGCTCAGTTAAGGTAAAGATTGACCTTTGTTAGGGAAAGATACGGGCCTGGGACGTGGCTACCGCCATGAACTGCTTTTGACTGGATAGTTAGAACTTTTTAATTTCAGACCATCCTGTGTGGCGACTTTAGGTCTCTGAGTTTGTAGGGCTTCCACACAGGCCTCTCCTGAGCTTGTCAGTTTTTGCATGTGGCCTTTTTTCTCCCATAAGGACCAAATCTACATGTTTCTTATTACAAATCACAACTATCACAGGAGCTTAGAAAAGCCTGGCCCCTACCTACACAGGAGCCCGGGGGCCCCTAGCCCGAGGGGTGTGAGTCCTCAGAGGGGTCTTTGGATGTGGGCCACCCACAGAGCTAAAAGCTCCTCCCACCACATGGCTGCTGGGACAGGAGCCCCCCAGAAGGGTCCCTTTGATAGCAACTCCCCTCTCTCTGAATGTCCACTCCTTCCTTCTCCCCAGGTGTGCCTCTTACTATAGCCTTCAAAATGCTAACAAGTCTGGTTAATTGTTTTCTGCTCCAAAGCTAAGTGATATTAATAAAGAATATATACACATCACATGGATTATTCATGATCATCATTTGCTAGTTCTCATACCTGTGCCATACTGGATCGATTATTACAGCTTTGGGATGTGCTCTCTAAGGAGCAGGGGCAGGATGGAAAAATCACAGCTAGTCACTTCATCCCAGTTGCTCATTTAAAGATCAGGGACAATTACTTGCTGAGTTGTGACGATTAAATAAAATATTGTATTTTCTCAATTCTAAATGGTAGGTGTGTCCATAAAGTATCCAGCCATGCCCTATGAAAAATAGAGGCATTTATTGAAGAAGACACAAGATACAAGAAGCATTGTACATAGGACAGTGATGCCTCAGTCCCTTTCAAAGTAGGCACCCATGATCCATCTCTGGTTATGATCTTCTTGAGGAAATCTGGTTTATTAGTAGCGGTTTTCAAGTCACTAGCAAGTGCAGTGCCATGTTCCTTCTGCTCTGGTAGCAGAAGCTGTGGGGCAAGTTTTGCCACAACACATTTCATGCCAAGGTCCTGTGTCAGAATCTTGGACACAGTAGCTTTTGGAATCCCCAGATCAGGTTCTAGTTCTCACACTGTCAGTTGCCGATCTTCGTTAATTGCGGCCCTGTACATGTTCAACATTCTTGGCTGTTCGGCTTGTTGCAGGCCTTCTAGAACGTGGATTATTTTCAACAGATTCTTGACATCCTTGAGGCATTTGTACTCATTGCTGCCCTCATTGTGTCATCCCTGAAGGCCTTCTGAATCATCCGAACGGCTTCCGTGGAGGAACGTTCAGGCTTAATGCAAAATTGGATGCAGATTCGTTGCTCTACTCGCTCAGTCATTGTGAACTCAACGGCCACATAGTACACATGCTCACTCAACAGCATCTACTGCCCCCACTGACTAGTCCAGTGAATGTTCATTGTTCACACGTGTGCATTCCGGGCCGCTCTCCTTGGTTGCCAGGTTACAGGGACGTGGGGCAAACCATTCTCACTAAACTGACAACAGCTGGACTTTTTCCAGACAGACCTCCTATGTTCAGTCGATGCTATGTCTGAGGAAATTTAGGCACAAAGAGAAAATAGCGGCTTGTATTTTAACTAATGTCTAATTTAGTAAGTTTAAAAAAAACAGCTTTATTAAAGTAAAATTGATACGTGATAAACTGCACATATTTAAAGTGAACCACTCGGTGAATTTTAACATGTGTTTACACACCCCTGAGCTGCCACCACAGCCAGGGGAATGAGCACGTGCATCACCCATAAACGTTCCCACCTCTGTAATTTAGAGGACGTCATTGTCTCAGAACCGGGGCTCTGGGAACTCCTGCTTGCCTGTGATTTTCAGAAAAGATGAGAATAGCCCTGGCCTGTGTGGCTCAGTTTGTTGAGCATTGTGCCCGCAAAGCGAAGAGTCCCTGGTTCAATTCCCGGTCAGGGCACATGCTTGGATTGCAGGCGGGGCCCCCAGTTGGGTCACGTGTGAGAGGCAACCGATTGATGTCTCTCTCTCACATGAATGCTTCTCTCCCTCCCTTTCTCCCTTCCTTCCCCCTCTCTAAAAATAAATAAATAGAATCTTTTTAAAAAGGATGAGAAGAATTGACCGGTACATATCACCACTTCGAGGCTCACTTGCTAAGCCTAAGAAGGACCACACCAGACACCTGTGGGTCCCCTGCTGATTTCTGAAACCCCTCCCAGCCACACCCTGGAGCCGTTTGGGCTTCTTTAAGCTGCAGGTGACAAAATCCCAACTCCAAGTTGCTTGGGCAAAACAGAATTGTTATTGGTTCAGGGAGCTGAACAGTCCTCAGTGAATATGGTCAAGTGCAGCTTGACTCAGGACTCCAGACCTCATCCTTAGGCTCTGCTTTTCTTTTGCCCTCCCCCACGGGCAGGGTCTCTGCAGGAAAGCAAAAGGCGGCAGCCCTCTGTGAGGTGAGGTTGGAGAGGTAGGGAGGGGTCAGACCCCAGGCTTTGCTCTTACTCTGTCGCCGAGTGGCAGCGGATAGCCTTGGGAGGGATTTTAAGCACGAGGCTGATCAGATTTGAATTCTGAGAGATCACACCAGCTGTGGTGAACAGCCAGAACAGTAATTAAAAAAAAAAAAAAAAAATCTTGCTTGAAAACTCCTTTCTTTTAAAAGAATCACAATAGAGTTAACACCAGGTAGTATTTTTGGGTTCCTTCTGTGGGATCTCCTGTCTTCCCACAAAATGTGTATCAGTTAAGAGTTTAAGTTCCAACCAACAGTGGCTTAAATAAGATGAAGGTTTGTTTCTTTCTCATGTAAGGTGGTCCAGGGCTGGGGTAGCAGCTGCAAGATGAAGAGAAATCCAAGCTTCTTCTACTGTCCTGACCCCCAGCTCAGTTTGTAGCTTCAGTCCTCTGGTCCAAGCTGCTGGTACTTCAACCATCACACCTGCACCTCGGATGAAAGGAAAGGGGGAGGGGAGCGGGGCCTACCTCCTGACTGGGCCAGCTTTCCCATTTTTCTAATATGGCATTTCTTACATATCATCGCCCAGAACCTGGTCACGTGGCATACCATAAAAGCAAGGGAGTCTGGGAAATAGGATCTTTAATTGTGCACATTACCACCCAAAATGGTGTGTGTGTGGTTTTATTGTCTTCTTTTTTTTTTAAAAAAAGGCTGTACATTCTTTGATACTTTTTCCCACCAAGAGGTGGGGGTCTATGACCACACATCCCCTGAACTTCCCCCACAGGCAGGCTCTCTGCAGGCTCTCTGGGGGCTCTCTGCCATTCGGACCGGTAGAATAGGGTGGAATTGAAACTTCTGTACCATGAGTTTCCGTGCCAGGTCATAAAAGGCCATGCAGCTTCTGCCTGTTTGGCTTGGAACCAGGACCAGTTCCTGGGTGTATGACCTACTTAGTTGCACAAGGCCCTGAGCCAGAAGGCTTATTCACTGGTTTTAATGCTCTGCTATAGTCTTGACATTTTTAATGATTTTTATCTTTGAACTTGTGTTTTGTAAGAGAAGTTTTGGGGCGATGAAGCATGTGCCTACACAGAGGATATGTGTCAGAGGATACGTGTACACACACTAGTTCCTCACCACCCTTCAGTGTTACTGAGCAGACCTGGGCCCGTGCATGTGGCGCCTTGGTGTATAACCCAACAATTAACACTGGAAGGAGCTGGGCTTTATTTACAATATTCCAACCTTGGGGGTGCTCAGAGCATCTTAGCTCTGGGGCCAGTTTTCCCACGAGACCCAGCACTTCCCATGCTCCCCACCAGGCTACCAGCCAAAAAATCCCCAGAGTTTCCCATGTTCTTATCTGGTCTCAATCTGGCGGTGCGAACAGTTCTCCAGTCCCTCTGGAAGGTACCAAAGCCGCCATCCTCACATGGCAGCTCTCTCCTTCAGGGTCTGGGGTACGTGGCCATCAGCCTCCATATAATGGTCCAGAAAAGGCACAAGCCCCAAGTCCAGGTAAAATCCAGGTGTAGCCAGGCAGCATCTTGCAAGGAAATCCTTTGTAGCTCCAGAGTCAGCTAGAGCAGGCATGATCTCAGCAGCAGCATCTCCTTTCTCATTCGCCCGGGCTGCATGGCCGTCTTCCTCACTAAACTACACAGCAGCTTGCTCACTTCTCCCCTCCAAGTCACATGGCCAAAGTCCCTTACTGCAGGCTGCGTGGGTGCTCCCTCACGACTACTCCCCGCAAGGTCAAGAGGAGAGTGACTGTCTGCCACGCCCAGTTTAAATCCTGCCTGGATCTCCTGGCGTGACCCCACTTCCGACTCCTCCCACAATGAGCTACATCTGCCGGTTCTCTGTATCTCCTGCGTTTCTCTGGCTGCCCTTTAGCGCCCGCAGGCGGGACCCCATGACACAGAGCCTCCTTCCTGCTCTCCCGCAGGCACAGCAAGCCCCCCTGGCCACATCTCATGTTAAAGTCACGCCCATCTCCCTGGCTGCACAGATTTTTAACATAATTATGAAGCTAGCCAGGTTGTCATAGTTATGCAAAATCTCCCAATAGCTATGCTCGGCTTTCCCATCCCCCAAGCCAAGGCCATGGAGGCTTTTTTTCTGAACTCCGCTCTACACCCCATATCTTTAGTATATGAATTTTCAATGCCTGCTTCATGGCTTCCATCAACACACTTACCTTGTATGTATGGCCCCATGCTCAGAAGCACTCCTCTCTTGTCTTAATGCTCTGCTGTTATCAAATTGAAATTCTTAATTTTATCCTTGAACTTGTGTATTGGAAGTGAAGTCCGATGGGTCAACGGATCGTGCACATGGGCAGAAGAGATACGCATGTTGTGGGTCCACCATTCGCATAGAACACTCGCAGTGCCCCCTGAGCATAGAACTGCGGTGAACCCACAATGCACGGACATTCAGAGAGGCCCACAGTGAGTACCAGGGAAGCCTGTGATATCTGTGGGTAAGCTGGGGCACAGTCCAAGGAAGCCATGCTTTTTGTTCAAAGCAGAAGTTCCTTTGGTCACAGAAAAAAGGCAGTGGCGTTCTAAGAGACACAGACAACCAAGGAAACTTATCATATATCCTTTCTTGCTCATGTTGCTTTCCTGTGTTAGCCAGTCACTGCAAATGATGACACAGGAAGAAAGGAAAACATGGGCATCCCATTGTTCCCTTTCCTTTCAGTCTCCCTTACTCATCGGTAGGTAGGAACCAGAGAGTGTTGTTAGTAGATGCGTGCATGTCAGGAAGTGAAATAGAAGCAGTTCAGTGAGTTTGGTGCAGAATTTCCACTGTCTGGTAAGAAGGGAAAGCACATACACGCATGAGTTATGAAATACCAGTGGTGTCATTTCAGTGATTCTACATATGAGGTAAATGCTCTTACATTTGCATTAAAACCATCATTGCACAATATAAAGATGAATGGTAAAACTCACACACCAAGTTTGAATTAATTTTAAAAAAAAATTTAGAACATTTAGCAGGAAATAAATAACACCATGACAGGCTGAGTGAGAGACCAGAAGAAGGGAAAAAGCTTCATATTTCAGTACCCTCAATGGCACTTTTTTCCAGCTTTGTGAACAAGGGGCCCACATCTTCGTTTTGCAGTGAGCCCTGCACCTTGTGTTGCTGGCCGTGGGAGTGCTCGCAGTCAGAATGCTTCCAGCCCCCCCCTCCCCCGTCGTCACATCGTGAGGAAGCCGGAGCGTGTGGAGAGGGCGTGGGGAGCTGCTCCCGTCAGCAGTCCCACTCAAGCCCAGCCTTGCAGTCACCCAGGGGACAGAAATAAAGTCTCCAGATGACTCCACCCCCACCTCTCCCAGCCCTCCCCAACCCCGCCCCACCCTCATCCCTCTGGGTCTTCCAGCTGAGGCTCAGCCCTTACAGAGCCCAGGCACGCCATCCCTCAGTGCCCTGACTAAGTTCCTGACCTACAGAATGCAGGGGCAAAATAAAACATGTTGTTTTTCACGACTGAGACGGGGAAGTTTGAAACGCAGAAATCGATGCACCAGGTTTCTCCGTTCGGGTTGGTCCCCATCGTTTGCTAACGCAAATGAAGGTGCAATGAATAACTCTGTGAGTACGTTATACACACTCAAGGCAGATTGGTAGAAATGAGGATGACTGCGTGAAAGGGTAAACGCATACGCAATGTTTTTAGCTGTTAACAAATTCCTCTCTAAACTTTTTCTCCAAACAGCTTTCTTTGTGTTTGCAATCTATGTATACTCGTATAACCCCCCCTCCCCAATATGCACACACACAGAGAAGTACACATAGAGAAAAGCGCACAATTAAAGGTACAGCTTGATGAAGTCTTGCACACTGAACACGCGTGTGCACCCTCAGTGTGTCAAGAAGCAAACATTCCTGGCACCCAAAAGCTGCCCTGGTCTCCCTTCCCAGGGAATACTCACTTCCGTGGTATGAACGTGTTGTCGTTTATCTGTTTTCCTTCTAACGTCCCCAGCGAGGGGCTGACCTGTGCTGCACTCCGGGGCTACGGCGCAGTCCTCAGAACCTGTTGCACGGATGTCAGGCTTGTTGGCTCCTCCTTCGCCCTTCTGTAGGGTTATTGTTCTCAAACTAGGTTCCCATGGAACTCGGGAGTCCTTTCCCAAACAACAGGAAGTGCACAAATGCATGGCTTGGCTTCTCTCAGTTTAAAATTTTCCCTAAAAACTTCGGGGTCCACTCCCAGCTGTCTGCTACCAAGTTTCAGCAACAAAAATGTTCAAGAAACAGGAAATAATGGAAAAACCGAGAAACGCGCAGCCTGCATTGATCATCATCTATAAAGAGGTCTTCCGTGGGCAGATTTTCTCTAAAGCCTTGGCGAAATAGGTACGATGATTCCCAATTCATTGGGGAAGAAAACCCAGGGTCCGAAAGGGGAAGTAACTTGCCCAAGCTCACGCACTCATATTGAGGATGAGAAAGCCTGCAGGCTCTTGAGCTACCCCAGGACGCTGGATTCCTGACGTTTGGGCCACGTTTTGTGCCCTCTTCTCCATCTGGCGTCCAAGGCCCCGCCCACCCCAGCCCTTATCAAAGCTCTGGCCTCTTCTGCCTGAAGCTTTCCCCTCTGCCAGCCCTGGAATCCTCTCTTTCCTGTTCACCTAATTCCTTCTCATCCTACAAGAATGCCTTTCCCTATTACATTCAGGTCCTTGCTCCAAGAGCACTGTGTATTTATTTCCCTGTCACATTCATTGTACTTTTTGTTGTTTGGTTCCTTTCTATCGAATTTCTGTTTCCTCCCACCAGCTCCTGGCCCCATTCCCAGGGCCTAGCACTGTTGCTGGCACATAGGAGGTACCCTATAAATATTTGTCCGAGGGGGGGGCATTTTATTTGAGTTTCATGGCAATCCTGTGAAGCAAGAAGGCCTGGGCTGCTCACTCCCATTTTGTAGAGGGGACGAGTGAGGCCCAGAGAGGGAAGGGGCTGGTCCAACCTTCTGATCCATGGACACAACCAGACCCAGGTGACTATGGTCCTCACACCTCTCCCAGACACCAAAGGTCAGGTGAAGGCTGAGGGAAGGTGCCTCAGCCAGCTGGGGGGCTTCCAGCCTTCCCAGATTAGAATCAGTAAGTGTGGCCTGTCCCTTCTCTGCCCAGGGCACAGGGAGAAGGCCAAGGAGATTGACAAGGAAGAAAACTAGGTCCTACTCAGAAAGGAGCTGGCGGTGGTGGGCCATTGGCCATGTGCTCTGAAGCCAGAGCAGGGCAGTCAGGAAGCGAGAGCAGGAGGGAAGGTCCTGTCCCTGTCCCAGGAGGGTCCAGTGGGGACAGTGGGCCTTCATCTTCCCCTGTGAGTTTCAAGCATTGGCTGGCCATCTTGAACTTGGCAATTGCTTATGTATTTATTTATTCCTTTAACCTTGGTCTCAGGGAACATAAGATCAAGGTGAAGCATGCACTGGAGTAGGTAACTTGGGTCCAAAGCCACCTCCGTAACTTCTCCTTTTTGTGACTTTGGACAAATGACTTCACTTCTCTGGGCCTCAGATTCCCCATCTATAAAAGGGGGAGATGATAATAGCTATCCCATTGGGCCGTTTGGGGGCTTCTATGGCTGTTCTAAGGGAAGTCCTTCATGAGGTGCCTGCCATAGAGAAATATTTGGCAATAACATCCCCGAGAGCTTGCTATGCACAGGCCCTGTCCTGAGGGCCTTACAATTTCCTAAGCACTGATGGGATTTTGGAGCCTCTAGTGTGAAACTTGTAAGGGGCACTAGTGGGACTTGGACCCAGATTTCTGTAGAACTAGGGGGTGGAACCAATAAAAATGTTACCTTCAGAGAACAGCCCCTGCTCGCCAGGCCCTGCGTTCTGGGCCATACGAACAGAAAGTTCAAGTGAAAATGGGTGGTTCTTCCAGGACAACTGGTAGCCCTTTGGGGCCCCTTCTTCAGAAGGGGTGCTTGAGGCCCGAGCCTCTGAAGTCCAGTTTGAGACCCCCTGGAACAGAGGTGGAGCTGGGAAAGGACTGAGCTAGGTGGCAAAGAGCCCTGACTGTGAGCTGTGTGTGTGAGTTGTTCTCGGGGTACTGGGGAGCCACCAAAGGCTCCAGGCAGGGGAAGGGATCTGACTAGAGGCCAGGAGAGAGGAAACCTGTGGGTCAGGCCTCTTGTGAGGCTGCTGGGACCTTCCAGGCGAAAGAAGAGGGTGAGAGGTGGGTTCTGGGAAGGGAGCAGGGTTGGGGGCCCATGTCTCTTCATGCCAGATGACAAATGGTGCTTTGGGGGCAGCTGCTCTGGAGGGGGAAGCTGTGCTGGAGGATGGCAGAGCCACCCACCAGCCATGGACAACTCAGCTCCAGTGACAATTGTCAGTTCTTCCAGGACAAGTGATGGGCATCTGAGACCCTTTCTTCAGAAGGCATGTTTCAGGCCCAAAGCCTCTGAATTCCAGCTTAAGAACTTAGATGGTAGAGAAATAGATAACCTTGTATTTGGGGGTCTTTTAGTTACAGCAACTTAGCTGTATCCTAAGTCACTGTGTGACCTTAGGCAAGGCACTTGACTTCTCGGAGCCTTAGTTTCCCCATCTGTAAAATGGGGTAATGATAGAACCTACCAGGATTCAGAGGTGGTGCCTGTAGAACTAGCTTGGAGAAGGCTTACAGTCACCGCCCGGTATCTCCGCCCACATGCCCCTGGCTGACCCCATGCAGGTGACACTGAACTCCCCATTCGCCTCCTCCTTCTGATCCCCCCAGTGGCACTCAGCTCAGGCCCGTGGGCACAACAAGGCCCTGGACCCAGGTTTACACAGTAACCGGGGCTGGGTGACTTTCAGACAGCCCTCCCCTACACTGAACAGGGCGGAACACTGAGGTCTACCCTGGTGCAGAGGTTCGCTTCCAGCTCTGCCGTGATGCGGGCAGAGTGGTGGCTGGATCTGGTCCTTGGCAGGCCTTGGGGTGGGGTTGGAGGGGTGATCTCTAACGTAGGTGTTCGGAGGGCACATTCTCCCTCCACCTGCCCCCTTGCTCACTCTGCTCCAGCCACACGGGCCTCCCCGTAGTTCCTCGTGATCACCTCAGGGCCTTTGCACTTGCTGTTCCTCTAGTGATCCTATTCTTCCTACTGCTTTTCTCCTGGCTGCCTCTTCCTCACCTTATTTGCCCTCGATTTGAGAATCACCTCTTCAGAGAGGCTTTTTCTGATTACCCTAAGTTGGGCCCTTTGTAATCTTTTATCTCTACCTCCTATTTATTTTCCTCAATTGCAATATATTCATTTTTTTAATTTAGTTTTTAATTTTTTGGAAATACTTGGTTTGGGCCAGTGTCTCCCTCTAGACTGTTAAGTGCTGTGAGTACAAAACTGTGGGCGTGTTCCTTGTTCACTGCTCCATTCCCATCACCTCTCCAGGCCTTGGCCCAGGTGGGCTCTAAAGACATAGTCGCTGTGTGAATAGATGAATGTGTGCGTGAATGAGTGTGCCTGGCCTGGTTGTCCACCTTCGCATTAAACCTGCACGACTTCCTTGTGCAAGACCCCAGTCTCCTCATTGTGCAGAGGCGGAAAGGGAGGCTCAGAGAGGTCTCACTAAGTAGGGCACGGATGGGCTGGATGCTAAAGGCCTTTGGACTGCCCTGCCCTCAGGCCACATGAGGACAGCAGCTGTGCATTCCCACATTAGTCCAACACAAGAAAGTAACATATTTATGCTGGACATGGCCTGGACCAGTCTCCATTCTCCGAAGGGCTGCTCTGTCAAATGATGCTGCTGCCGGTGTTGCCAAGGCAACACTGACAGCTTCCTGAAGCATGCTGAAATGGCAGAGATGGAGGCTCACACCAACATTGAAGGGTGGGAAATCTGGACAAAGGGGTCAAATGCCCCAGCCACCAAGACAATCCATCCTTATGCTGGCTCTTCCCTTACTCCCTGGAAGGACCACCTTCTACCTGGGGTTGTCTCTGGGGTAGCACAGTGAACTCTCTCTCCCCAGCGTGGAAACCGCCCTTGCTGGGAGCATGCGGAGGTCTCCTTTCTGCCCGTCTGGCTCCACCAGGACCTACCAGGTGCCAGTGGGAAAGACGGAGAGGGCTTGGAGAGCTCTCCAGAACGTTTCTTCAGCCTTTGGCATTGGCGGAGGGAACAGCACTCCAGCATTTTTGTGGTTGGTGCCAAGATGCCCCCAGAGAGCTCTGGACAAGGAGGCAGCTTGTAGGTGCACGTGCACTGGGGGTGGGGGCTGGCTGTGCTGCCTTAGATGGAGCCCTTTCCTTCTCTGAGCTCGAATTTCTTCATCACTAAAATGGGGAGATCACTGCTCTGCTGAAGGGAGAGGTGACAAGGATTCTGTATAGGAACCTGCACATGCAGGTGTCCCAGGAGCCAGTTCCTATGAGCAGTGGCCCCCAAGAGACACACCAGCCATGTCCCCTCTGCACCCAGGGCAGTGTGCTGTCTGGGGTCCTTCCCTTGGTCTTGTTGCAGGGCTTTTAGAGGTTAGCAGGTGTCCCATCATTACTGCACGGATGGAAAATGGGGGTCCACCCAGGGCTAAGGGGCTCTGTTCCAGGGATGGAGCCAGTATTATGAACCAGGGTCTGACATTTCCTGGGCGGGACACAGCTGTGTCCTTGATAGTCTGGGGCAACCTGGGGATGAGCTGGAGCCTGGGCCAGGCATTGGGGATCAGGGAGGGTGGGAGGGGAGACAGAGATGGAGAGAAAAGAGATGGGAGTCACAGAGACTGAGGGAGAAAAAGTGATCACCGGTTCATGCCTTCCCAGCATCGCTGCTTCCTGAAACAGTGCCTGTTTCCCCACTGCTCGTCCATATGACTTGGGTGGGACTGACCCTGCTTCCCTGGTCATGGGCATAATCATGCGGCCCAGGTCTGGTCAGTGAGATCACAGTGACAAGTGCAGGGGTGGGCACGGGACCAGGCCTGGCTGGAGGGAATTGCACCTTTGCTGGGACAGGTGAGCTCTGTGTCTTAGGGATGCTGAGCTGGGAGACCAGGAGGCCAGGACTGGTGGGGCCATCTTGTCAGGAGAGAACATGACTGGGAAGGAAGTCAACACGGTGGATGGCAGAACCAAGAATGGAGGGATGTCATTTGAACCCCCTGGATCTAACCGCACCTGAATCCACATCTAGACTTCTTGTTATGTGAGCCAATCCATTTCTTAGGACAGGGTTTTGATACCCTGAGCTGCAGAGTCTTGGCTGGGAGGGTGAAGGCAGGTGAGAGGGAAAGGTGACTATCTAAGAACAGGTGCCTGAGAGTACAACCCAAATCAGTCTCATGGCCTTTGTAGAGACCTGGAGTGCAGACAGGGATTTGGGCCTCCGCCCCATCCAGAGGAGCCTGCCTCTGGGGCTCACAGCTTTGCCCTCCTCTTCTCTCCAGCACATGGCAGGGTAAAAACAAACGCCGTGGACACAGCAATGAATGCTCACCTTGCCTGGGTCCAGGAGAGGGGATGACATGCATGAGGGGCTGATGTCTCACCCCATTGCCTCTTTGGGAACCAGTATTTATCAGGCACCTGCTTCGTGCCGGGCTCTGTTCTGAAGCTGACACACACACGGTCCCATCTCCTCCTTGCCTCGGCCCAGAGAGAGGTGAGTGTCATCCTCTCCACCTCACAGACATGGCATTGGGGGCCTTGAGGAGCTGAGCCACGGGCCTCAAGTCCGAGACCTGGAGCAGGTCGGTCTGACTCCAAGCCCTGCCCATGGTACCACCCAGGGGAGTCCAGCCTTTTTGGCATCTCTGGGCCACACTGGAAGAAGAGTTGTTTTGGGCCACACATGAAATACATTGCAACACGTAATCACACACATGTGAAAAAATCTCATAGTGTTTTAGGTAAATTTACAATTTTATGTTGGGCCTGCGGGCTGCAGGTTGGGCACCCAATAACATGGTAGGCCTCACTGGGATTGAAGACGGTGACACGGAGATGGGGGGTGGGTGGCAGAGTGGCTGTGGCCCCTCTCTGACCTTGTCCTTGAAAGAAGCTCATGAGGAGCTCCTGGTCCCCCAGGGCCCCAGCTGTAGCACCATGTTGGATGGGGCAGGAGGAGAGGGCTAGGGGTTCCCGGGTTAGACCTGGGAAGGTTGAACCCAGCGGACAGTTCTGGCAGTGCCTGTACTTGAGCTGGGCCGAGCTGGGCTTACAGGGAGCGCCGAGGGCAGCCTGAGGCAGTGAGCTGGTGTCCTGGGCCAGAAGGAGCCTTGGAGAACACTGGCCCAGGGCACAGACAGGAAACTTAGTTCTAGACCCTTCCTCAGGGAAAGTGTGTGTCTGTGTCAACCCAAAGTTCCCTCCCAGTTGTTCTTAGAGGCTGTTTGGGACGTCACTCTGGCTTTTAGGGCCAGAAAGGGTGAGTAGCGGGGGGTGGGGGATGGTGCCCTGGGGCTCCTCCTCGTGATACTTGAGGACTAGCTTTTTTTCAAAGGCATCCACAGCCCTGGGAGGTGCTCTGGAATAAACAGGGCCCATGTTCAAATAAGTAAATTTGGAGGGAGCTGCCCATTCTAGCCCCTGTGTGGGCAGTCACATAAAGGTCTGCGGCTAAGAATGCCTGTTCACAGCGATTTCACCTGGTGCTTCCCTCGCACTTGACCATGGGTACTCTGAGAGGGGTGTTGGAGTTATTCTCTGTGGGACACATTCTGGGACCTGCTGGGGGTAAAGGAATCTCTCTTAGATCTTTGGGAGCCCCTGAGAGACCAGGGCTGAGCCCCAGATGTTGGGACCTAGGAGTAGTTGATGGTGTGGGGTAAAAACAATGATCCCTGTTATAGGGTATACGTAGCCTTGGACAGAAAGTTCAAGGACATCTCAAGGCTTAGAAAGCTTGGGACAGGAGATGGCCTTCCCACCAACCCTGGGGACAGAATCTGGGTCTCCATTTAAACAGTTTCCTGCCTGTAAAGACCTTCCCACCTGCCTGAAATGCTACCATCAGCCAAGCATTCCTCTGAGGAGCCAAGCTGTCTGTTCCCAGCTCACTGAGGGTAATATGACCCTCACACTGACAGGGGGCCCTCCCCCCCCGCCGTCCCCCACGGAAGACTGGAGGGAAGAGAAGGAGCGATCCTGCAGAGACAGTAACCCCTAAATGCTGGCCGTTTCACAACCTGAGGGGGACAGGGAGGCAGCTGACTCCTGGGGTCTCCCGGGGGCAAGGAGAGCTGGCTCAGGAGATCCAGGTGTCCAGACCCAGGCCCTGGCTCTGTGTCCTGTGTTTTGGGTCATGCTTTTCCTGTCTCTTCCTGTGGGTCCAGCCTCCACGCGTGGCTGCTGTTAGATGCCAACGGGACGTACCATCATGCGAGTGGCGCGCAGCGAGTAGCTGGCGCCCTGGAAGTAGTGCCAGCGGATGCCGTTGAGCTTGCGCACGTGATTGTGAGCTGGGTAGTAGATGCCATTGAGGTTTGAGAGGCCACAGGCGTCAAACCACCACCCTGGTGGAAGACAGGAAGAGGCTCTGGGGAGCTGGGGGCCTGCTAGTGGGGTGAAGGCAGCCCCCTACCCCAAAGACTGATCGGGCTGTTTTCCTCCTCCAGGAAGCCAGCTCATGGGAGACAGGGCTAGGTGGGAGTGGGCATGGGGGTGGGAGGGAGACTCCCAGATGCCCAGTCTAAGGTCTCTGGAGTGTGGCCCTGGGCTCCAGCTGCCCCCTCAGCGCCACCATCACCCAACCTTTTCCTTAACCCCTCTACGTCCCCGTCTCTCTCCCTCCCTCCCGACCTCCTTCCTGCTCCCTCCAAGTCTCTGTTTCCCTCTCTCCATGGGTTTCTAACGCTCTTCGTCATTCTGAGTCTCTCATACCTGGGTCTGTCTCTTTCTCTCTCTGATGGTCTCGGCTTGCCTGTCACTCCGTGGGTCTCCCTCAAACCGAGCTCATCTCTCTCTGACGGTTACCATCCCTGCCCATCTCTGCCACACTGTGGTCCTCTCGGTCTTTCCCTGGTCTGCATTTCCTTCCCGTCCTCTCCCTTTGTAATTCTGTCTCCACGTAGCTCCCTGTCCCCACCCTCTGCCTTTACGCCAGTTCTGGTGTTTCTCTCTGTTTCCATCTTTTCCTGTCTCTGTGTCTCAGGTGGTCTCTCCTGACTCCCACCTGTGGGTGGATGGGGCTTCCCCCGACCCAGCACCCACCTCCGGACAACATCTGGGCGCACTTGCAGAGGCAGTTGTCATTGTCTGCGTCCTGGGTACTGAAGTTGGTGCCCTGCAGGACCAAGCTGCTCTGGCGCCCCGCCGAGCCGCTGTACCCGCTCAGAGAAAGCCTGGAAACCACCGGGGGTGGTGGTGGGAAAGGGGCTCAGAGTCAGGCTGGGGCTGGTTGAGGAAGGGGCTCTGATCTGGTGGTTCCGGGTGGGGGAGCCGCAGACTGGGGTGCTTGGCCTATCTCCCCACCTAGATTGCCTTCCTCGTCTGCCGCCTCTCAGGGACTGAGCACCCATGGTGGGCCAGGCCTCCCTCGTCTCACTGAACCTGAGCCTTACCCAGGAGCGAGCATGATTACGATAATAACACAGTGAGGGCAATGGCTAACATTTAAAAGACATCTGCCATGTGCCAGGCATTGTTCAGACCACTTTACATGGTTTAACTCATCTCGTTTAATCCTCACAACACTCAGTTACTCCCATTTTACAGATGAGGAAATAAAGACCCCAAGAACCCAAGTAGCCTGCCTAAAGTCTCAGAACGACAAGGGTGAGAGTCAGGTCCCAGCCCATTGGGGCCTGACTTGCAAGCTACATGCATTTTCTTCCCCAGCTGACCGTCTGCAATCCCCAGCCCCGTCATACCTACCTCCACCCACCTCCTCCAGGAAGCCTTCTCTGACTACACCAGCCCACTTGGATCTCTGCCCTGAGTGAACCCCTCCCTATCCCTGTGACTTCCACATCTGCAGCCAGCTGGGGAGGATTTATATTTCTCTGCCAGGCTGTCAGTCTCAGCTCTGCACTCGCCAGTTGCTTGACCTTGGGCAGACCACTTCACATCTCAGCTTCAGTTTCTTCATCTGTTAAGGTGGTAATGACAGTACATTAACAGTGAGGGGCCCTGGCTGGTGTGGCTCAGTGGATTGACCACTGACCTGTGAACCACAGGGTTGCTGGTTCGGGTTGCAGGCCAGGTCAGGCTCCTAGTAGGGGCTGCGCGAGAGGCAACCACACATTGATGTTTCCCTCTCTTTCTCCTTCCCTCCCTCTCTCCCTAAAAATAAATAAAAATTTTTAAAACAACAACAACAACAAAAAAAAAACCACAGCGAGGACTTCAGTCAGCTATTGTGATTTGATGACTTCAGTGTGACAGGTGCAGACCAGTGCTGACATGTGGTGAATGCTCAGCACAGGTAATGCTGCCTGTCCTTTGTCCCCGTGTTCCTGGCCCTCGGCACGCAGCTGCCACAGGCTTCCTCTTGCCTGGCTGGAGAGTGTTGGGTGCTTGTAGCAGAGAAGGGGCTGTACTTGACGCTGAGGCGAGGAGTCAGTTTGGGAGCAATGAAGAAGGTCCCACGGGTGAGGGCAAGTGGACACCAGAAGTGGCCAGGGCAGCTCAGGAAAGCTCTGGTTCTTCCAGGGAAGGGCCTGGAAGATTTTCCCAGTGGGATCCAGAAGGAATGTGGGGCCAGATATATGGCCTGGCTAGGTCCCTGCACCTCTGTCTGTGATGAGACAGGGACATGTCCCTCAGGGTCCTGATGGCTGGACCAGCCATGAAGCTCTAATTGTGCCCTTAAACACACCACCTGGGGCTCAACTGACTGGTGTGGCAAACTGCCCATCCAAGAGGCCCATCTGGCCAGGGACTCCCAGGGTGGGGTGGGCAGGCTGGCCCACCTGCTAATATGGTCCTGACTTTGCCTTATGGCCATGGAGGGCTCCTCTCGAGGGCTCAGTGATGTCAGTGCAGAGCCAGGCTTGGGCACAGAGTTAGGTTTGGGGTTAGACTCAGTCTGCGGCTGTGTAAAATCAGGGCTAAACAAAGCCAATTGTTCTCATGGGCCGCTCCAGCAGCACTGGCCTCTCCACTGTGCCCAAGTCCTCAGCTCAGGCTCTGCCTTTCTTCCTCTCCCCTTTGGGAGCCAGCATGGGGATCTGTGACCTCTGGGGGACCCCCAAGTCATGGACCAGAAAGCCCCACTTGACCCATTGTTCAAATGTGCTTTGAATATGTTCGTAGCTCAGTCCTGGGGAACCCACACAAACCCACAGGTCTCTGGGGATCACCAAGTTAGACACAGAAGGTGTGTCTTCCATGTATCTGTGGATCTGCACCTGAGTCTGTGTCTGTGGTGTGAGCAGTTGGATACCACCTTCCCACCTGTGTGTGTTTCTTTTGAGTTTGTGCTACAGTATCTATGGTGGGTGCAAGGGTGTGCTGCCTTTGTGCTTGGAGTTGTGAGTGTTTTACCTGTGAGGCTTCTGTGGGGGACATTTGTGCAAGTGTCTGGGTGTGTGCCTGTGCTTCTTTGTGTAGCTGTGCACTTCTGTGATGTTGTGCTCTGTGTGTGCTCCAGGGGGGTGGTGAGCCCCTGCACCTGTGCACGTGTGCGTGCTTGGACGTGTAGTCAGGTCTGGTGGATGAGTGCCTCTAGGAGGCACGTGCCCGGTGTCTGTGTGTGTCTGGTGTCTTGTGTGTGCCTCCCCTCTTCCCTCCCTGTGGGCCACTTTCTCTTTAGGCTTATGCATGTACCCCAGCTGGGTTCTAGAAGCCCCCATTATTGTGACTGACAAATAAGGGTGCCCCTCCCACCCCTGATGCCCATGCCCCAGCTGCTGACTGCGCCAACACATTGCTGCCTCTGGCTTCCCTAAGGGGATCCCCCCCACCTCACCAGCTGGCTGAATCTGTATGGTGGTGGCACAGGACCAGTGGCTGTTCTGTCACTTTTCCCCGGCCCGCCTTTGGCAGTTTCCAGACCCCACTGTGCTCGCCAGGATCTCTATCCTCAGCCCCTTAAGCTTTTCCCGAATGAGCGGGGAGTCTTCCTTATGATCTCAGCAGCCTTTGAAAGAGGCTTGCTCAGGTTTTAGGTATCCGTGGCCAGCTGAATGTCAACTCTGTCTTTTTTCAGAATATTCCTACTGTTTGAGATGTCCTTCCTATTCTCTCTGTGTCTGGAGAATGCCCACCCATTACAGGCATCACCTCAGTGCCTCAGTCTCCACATCACTAAAGTAGGTAAAGCAGTGTTCACCTCAGAGTGCTGTGGGAGGTTAAGTAGAGTAATGTGCCTGGAACATGGTAGGTGCTCAATAAATGCTCATTCCTTTTCCTAAACAGAGCCAAGGGCCAGGCTGAAGGAGGGAGACCTTGATGCTCATATTTAAGCTCATCTTGTTGTTAAGAAGCAAAGGAGCAGAGAAGCCAGAGCCTTGACTCCTCCAAGTTCACAAAGCGAGCTGGAGCAGAGCTGGAATGAGCCCCTGATTCTCAGCCCAGGGATCTTTCCATCTCTCCTCACAGCATAAGACAGGCTGGGGAAGTTGCCTCTCCCCTTCTGGGCCTCTGTAAAATGACTGTCTTAAGGTGACTGACCTTGGAAGGCCCTTCCTGCTCTGGGAGATGGCAGCATCAGTAACATTCTCTCCACCCCACCCCACCCAGTGGCTGGGATGTGCTGAGTGCTAAAGAGCTGCCTCCAGATCCTGTGACGTGTACCCAAATGGAGGACAGATGGTAGGAACAAGAAACGCCTAGGGATTGACCCTTGTTGCAGACTTGGTAATCACTAGCCAAGGGTCCTCAGCCCACCCACCAGCCTGGGCCCCGAGCCCACCTGTACAGCTGCTCCTCGCTGCCCAGCTGGAAATGCTCATACTGGGCATAGGCCTTGTTGCCTTCCCAGTCTTGCAGCTCCAGACGCAGAGAGTAGGCCGCCCTGCTGGTGAGCTGGTGCACCAACTCATTGCCTAGCCAGTGCTCCCCAGCCGGGTCACCAAAGCCCTAGGAGGAGAAGGGGGTGAGGGTGGGCTGTATGCTAAAGAGCTCTGGGCTGGGCCAGGGTCTGGGGCCACTTATCCAAAACCACTTTGCCTGATGATGAAGTTCATAAAGTACAGTGTAGGCAGACTTGGGGAGGGGGGAGCTCCCCAGCTCCTAGAGCAAAAAGACTTTTGCAAATGGAAAAGCCTGTTAAAAGTAATTGAACCACATTCCTATTAAGTTTGAGAACAGGCAAAAGTCGTATGTGTCGACAGAAGTCAGAATGACAACTTTCTTTGGGGGAGCACTGACTGGAGGGCACAGGGGGCTCCCCGGGTGCTGGGAGTGCCCTGTGTGCACCTCTCAGTGGTGACTACATGGGTGAACAAATATGGAAACATTTACTGATACTTAAGATTCATGCACTTAGTGCATGTATGTTAAATCTCAACTTAAAAATTAAATATTTTACTCAGCTGCATAAATGGCAGAGCACATGTTGTTCAGGGATATGAAAGCCACTATAAAACTTCTGCAACATAGAGCAAAAGGGGAAAAGGTCTCATGGACATGGACAACAGGGTGGATGGAGGGAGGCATAAGGGGGATAAATGGTCATGGGAAAATACAATAAAAATAAAGAAAAAGGAAAAAAATACTTTAAATAGTGAAGGGAAGAAAATTCAGCAACATAGAAATGTAAAGAAATAGGAGTCACCAGTGTCCTAGGGTGACAAACCAACACCCTGGGCCGGAACAATAATTCAGCACCAAGGACAGGGCACCCCTCAGCCCCACTCCCCATTTTAGTCTTGCTGTGCCGCTGATGACGTAATTAATACTCAGCACTCTCGTGGGTATTTCTGCATCTGAGCACCCTATGTCTCTTTGCTATTCTAACGACTGTTTGAGACCCAATAGTTTCAAGGACCCTCACAGCTGGTATCAAATGGGCAGCAAGCAGGCAGAAAAAATAATATTGTTGCATTTCCTTGTAGGTGTCTTTGTTCATTTGTTTTGCTTTAGAAAACCTTGAGTGTTTCAGTCAGCTGGCCAAAAGTCCTTTATTCAAAATTTAATTAAGAAACTGGAAAACAATTGAGCACTATTTCTCATCTTGTAAAGTTCACATGGTCTTTGAGCCAGCACTTCCACATTGCAGAATCTCTCCGGCTCGTGTGGTCGCGTTTGTGTGTGAAGACAAGGGAACTCACTCAGGCAATTCAGCCAGGGGTGGGAGAAGGGGATTACTGGTTTTCTGTTTCTTTTTTTTTTTTTTTTTTTGGTTTTTTTTAAATTTTTAAAAGAGCAATGAATACATGGTATCTTTTCTAAAAACTAAAACATAAAGTTAAACTTTCATTACTAGGATATATGTTAGAACTTGCAAGAAGAAGGTTAAATTTCAGAGCATGGAGTCCCAGAAAGCTTAAGGACAAACCATTCCCCTGCCCACAACCCACCTCCCACACCAGGTTTCAGGGCTGAAAAGCCCCTCCTCAGGGCAGTATTGTTACCTGTTTATAATCTTTCCATTTCCGCTGAAAATTCACGCTGCCATTCTCACGGCGCTGGATGAGGGTCCACCCACCTCCACTGGTATCCAGGTCACAGAAAACCTGAGGGAATTGGTGGGGGGAGGGGGTTGGGAGCCCTTGGAGGCAGCCGGAAGCCAGGTGCTCAAGTGTGATCTGGCCGACAAGACAACAGGGGAGCCTGGGGGTGAAGGGCATGAGAACAATCCAGGCTCAAATTCCCCAACCACCGTCATCATTTTTCTAGAGGGCAAGCGATGCTCTCTCATAACCTTCCTTCCCTCATTTGTAAAATGGGATATTAATACCTTAACCTCCTTGTGCCTCAGTTTCTCATCTGCAAACTGGGGTGGTTGTGAGAATTAAATGAGATGAATCATCTACAGAACAACCTGAACAAATGCAGGCTTTTCGCTCGTTATTACTGCAGGGCTGCATGAGGGTGAAGTGCTGATAGGTGTAGAGTGCTCGGCACACAGCGCAGACCCAAGAAATGCCTTTCCGTTCAGCGGACAGATGTTTTCTGAGCACTTCCTATGTGCCGGGCTCCATTCAAGGCGCTGGGTGCCAACGTGGGTAAGAAAACAGAGTTCTTTCTCTCAAAATGCTTATCACGTATGACAAGCGCATCTTTCGGTCTACCTTTGTTCACATGTTATTTTTTTTTCCAGCCGTTCATTACATGTTCAGTGTTCAGTGAGGACTAACTTGGTGCCTAGCCCTGGATGAGAAGAGTCAGAGACAAACCAGACATAAATCAACCCTCAGCGTTGACTTGGATTGGAGGAGGCTGTGATGGTGCAGGCAGGCTATTGATGACAAACATTTGGGCAGCTACAAGGAGACCCCTCAAGAAGGAGCCACTGGAAAACCCTGGAAGGCTTCCCAGAGGAGGTGGCATTGGACTAGAGCCTTGGGAGATAATGTATCTGCCAGGTAGAGATGAGTGGGAATGGCATTTCCAGTGGAAGGAGCAGCAGGAGTACAGGCTCTGAGGTGGTAAAGGCCTGCTGAGTGAGAGGAGACAGTGGCATCTGCTGTGAGTAGCAGAGGATGCAGTAAGGGAAACTGAGGCCTAGAGAGGGGAAAGGACTTGCTCAAGGCAAGTGAGTCCAAAGTGAAATTTAGGTTTGATTCAGATCTCTTGCCCCCTAGGCCAGCTCTTCCCTCTCTGTCACTGTCCCCAAATTTCAGCCATTCACACCTTCCCAAATTCCACCAAAGCTAAATACTTCATTTCATATAGAATATTTACTTACAAATGATATTCATATAGAATATTCACTTGAAAAACTTTTTTCACTAAAGTAATACTTAGACTAGATGTATTTTAAAAAGACATCAGTACCCGAAGTGGAAAACTAGTAACACTTGCCTTTGTTCAGATAATTGTAAAATAAATGAAAAGAAAACAGTGTTATGAAAGTCTAGCTAGAAATTGCGAGCCTGGACCCCTTGTGTGAAAGGAGGAGTTGCCGGCGTGTACAGGCGATCGGAAAACAAACTGAGCCATTCTCCTTGATGTATTCAGGAGGGTTGGAAGGAACTTGAAAGGGGAAATACCAAGTGTGAATACTGGCAAATTGTTCCCCATACCCTTCCATTGCTGGGCCTGGCCCCCAAACCTCCCTCCTGACCTCCACACTTTCCCTTGACCCTCCTCCCCACCGGATCACTGGACCTCAAAGCTCAGGGCAGCCTTGGGAGCCACTCAGGGAAGAGGGCCCCTATTCTCCCACGCGGAGCAGAGAGCCCCCACTCCTGCCTACAACAGACTCTGTGTAAACTAGAGAGGAACTTCTTTGTGTTCAGGCCCTGGAGTTTCGGGGTTTGTTTGTTACACCAGCTAACACTACCTTCAACACAGGACTATTTCCCGCGATTCCAACGTAACGGCATCTCTGGGGAAGGTGCAGGAGAAGAATATACTCACATTTGGGAACTTCTGCTTTAACCCCATGAGCTGACCCCTGGCTGGGCGGGGGCTCGAAGGCGGGGCCACCCCACCTTCTTTGAAGTCTAAAATGTTGGGCAGGCCTGACGTTGATGGGGGCGGGGGTTGGTCTGTGGCCCTTGGCCTGGCACCTCTGATGGCCTCAGCCCCCTGAGAGCCCCCTCACCTTCCTGGGCTCTGTCATATTGGCCACATGGATGGTGTAGATGCCACTGGCATTGGCCCCGAAGCGCTGGATCTCTGCGCAGTCCTGGAACACCTGCTCGGCTGCCATGACGGAGGCTGCGGTGGGACAAAGCAAAAACAACCGCGGTGAGCTAAGGAAAGAGGGGAGGGGCCAGGCGGTGCTCCTGCCCGCTCTGTGCCAGGTTCCGGTTTGGGAGTCGCTGGGGACAGGGGGAGGTATCAGACCTGGGAAGGTCTCCTAGAGAAAGTGAGAGTGAGCTGACACCTGGGTAAAGAGCAGGAGCTCCCTGAGTGGTGACGGAGAGGGTGTTCCAGGCAAAGGGAACAGCATGTGCGAAGGCTCCAAAGTGGGAACGGTATTGGTGTGTGCAGGGAACAGGGTGTGGTGAGGGGAACCGAGTGAGGCCAAGAGGGGAAACGACTCACACCAGGAGAACAGGGCTGAGGCCAGAGAGCTCGGGTTGTTTGATCAACCTGGGGGCAGTAGGGCAAGCCTGGCTGAGAGAGGGCCACCGAGGAAGGACACGTGAGGCTGAGATTTCAGCAGGGGCAAGGCCAGCCTTGAATGCCAGGCTGAGGAACTCAGACTGTGCCAAGGAGTGTGGAACGGAGGCTAGAGCGGATAAGACTCAAATCAGAGAGGCCCGAGATGAGGCTGCTACAGTGGAGAGGGTACTTCCCACTCCCACAGACCGGAAGACTGAGGCCCAGGAATGAAGTAATGGGCTCAAGGGCACACAGCTGGTGGGGCAGAGCCTTTCCTCACCCCGGGGATTTGTCCCTGGAGCTCCCTTGGGTGGGAGGCCGGGATCCCCTCCATAGACCACCCCTCAGCAGGACGTCCCTGCAGCCCTGGGAGTGGACCACTGGTCTTAAGAGCCCGTGTTTCTTCTCTCAGGAGAATGTTAATGACCCAATCCCAGTGGGCCTCAGGGGCTTCAGGCCTGGCCTGAAAAAAGTGACTGTTGACAAAGAAACAGAGAGAGCTTAAAATTCCCTTCTCTGCCACCTTTTAGTGGGATCCAGGTAGAGGTTGGAGCTGTGAGAACACCAGAATCCAATCTCTAGGTAGGTGATTATCCAAGAATGGGGCTAAAATTCCAGATGGATAGGTATCCTCACCAATGAGGAACCAGGAGGCTACCAGGGGGCAGGACTTCCTGTTTTGGCCTCATACTCGAATCTGGATCCTAGGTCCTGGAGCTGGGGCACCTGTTAGAAGGAGGCAGTTTTTCCTAGATCACAAATGAAGTGACTAAGGCCCCAAACCACCATGCATAAACATTCCCTGGGCAGAGGCTCTGTGGCCCCTGCTCTCAGGCCCCTGGTCCATGGGAAACTGCAGTCCAGCCAAGCCCAGGAGAGGAACGGGCCTAGAGATGAGCAGGGATAACATTAATATCAGTAAAAGTGAAATATCTATTATGTGTTGGAGTGTTTCTTAGCCAGGTGCTGCCAGGGGCAGTGTGAGGCCAGGAAAAATATTTTCAGGGGGTATAACAGAAAGCACAGGCTGGTGCTGATGTCAACATAGTTTGGCCCCAGCCCAGGTCCCTTTGGATCTCTAGGCTGGTAATTTGTACAGCACAGTCCCATTTCGGTCCTAGGCACTGTGCTCAGCCCCTTCATGCACATGAACTTCTCTGGTCTCCGTGCAAGAACTCTGTGAAGTAGGTGCTGTTATTCTCATTCTATAGGTGAGGAAAATTGAGGCTCTAAAGTGTTAAAGGACTTGGGCAAAGTCGCAGTGCTGGTAAGTGAAGCAGCCAGGCCTCGAACTCTGGCCCATCTGACTGCAAAGCCTGTGCTCTTCCCACTTGCCCCTCCCCTTGGGTCCCCTCTACCGAGCCTACACAAGGCTGAGCACACAGACTGTGTCCGTGAATGCTGCTCTTGATGTCGTGCGTGCACTGGGTTTTTTCCTGCCCATGTCCCTGTCCTTCTAACCTTCTGAATGCCCTGAGTTCTCCACCCATTGCCAGCCTCCACCTCCCTAGGACAAAGCAATGCAGGCTTCCTACTAAGCTTCAAGGATGCCTGGTTCCAGTGCCTGTCTCCACCTGATCTTCTGTTCTACACCTGGTGGCTAATCCTCCTTCAGTTTCTCCATTCAGACAGGGAAGAGAAATGACGCCCTACTGCCCTTCCCTGGTGACAATGTGGCAGAAGAACAGGGCTTTCGGGCCAAGGCTGCCCGAGGTGAGGTGTCCAACACAACTCTCCCCCAGCTTGGCGAGCAGGCATTGGGCCACAGCTGGAGACTGGGTTAGTGGTGAGCCCATGGGGAGAGGCATCATGCCGGGACCCCATGTACCGGGCTGACCCACAAGAAACCCACACATGGGATTAATTTCGGCAGCCTCCCTGCCAAGGCCATGCGCCAGCGGGTGATGGCTGTGGGTCACTCTGTAGCTCATGGTTTGGAAGTATCTGCTTCTCCTGCCCATAGCTCCCTCGGGTCTCACACCCCTATCCAGCAGTGTCTGCCGGACTTGGATGGAGCCATGGTGCCATCCTCTGCTCCCAAATGGCTGCCAGCCACAGCGCCTGGCACTCAACACTATTGCCAGGTTCCTGGTGCTATTAAGGCTTTCCTGATTCCCCATCGCAGTTCAGCAGCAGTAGGAACCTTCTCTGCATCTTTCTCCCCTCCACTCCGTGCTTCCGATCAGTTTCCTAAAACAGTCCTGCCCTGTTCACTCCTCCAGGGACTCCCCACTGCCCCCAGGTTAAAGTTCCTTTTCCTTAGCACAGCGTTTTTTAGGCCTTTCGTGGTCTGGAAAGTTCAGAAACACTGCTAGCAGAACATCTGGCACATAGTAGGCCCTCAACAACTATGCATTTCCTTCTCTTTCCCTCTGAGACCCACAGACAGGAGGGGACGGCATTTTTGCAAGAGACACAGGCCATGACTGTCATTCACTGCTGTCAGCTCAGCACCCAGCACTGGGCCTGGCCCACGGTGGGTGCTCAGGAAGTGTTTGCTGACTGAGTGACTGCAGCTGGAGCCAGGAGTGCCTTGGCCAGCCCCAGGGAGCCCCATGAGAAGGAGTCAGTGAGGGACAGGGGCTGGCCTATGCATTGTTCTCTCTTCTCAGAAGTCAGGGCCAGGGGTGCCTCGCCACTTCTGTTTCGCCCTCTTGGGCACATGGGCAAGGGTATTAGGGTGAGTGAAGCCCCGAGGACTATAGATAGGGAATCCAACCTCCTCATTCTATAGATAGGGAAACTGAGGCCCAGGGAGGCATGGGGCAAGGCCAAGCAAGTAGGAATGGAGTATGAATCCTGGAATCCAAAATTGTTAGTCTGAGCTGCTGGAGTCCTTGTTATTATCATCATTTCCATTATACAGATGGGGAAACTGAGGCCAAGAGAGGGACAGAGGCATGCCCAGGGTTACTCATAGAGTCTGGGAGAAGAATCTGGATTGGTTCCTGTTGGGACTGTTGTCATCATTATTATTATTGTTTGTTGTTATTTCCATTTCAAAAGTGGTGGGAGACGGGCGAGGGCTTTCCGGTGGCGGCTTCCAGGCCCGCGTGTAAGCAGTGTCTGCGGCCAGCCCCTTCCTGCCCTCCTCCCGCACCGTGCGTACCCCGCTCACCAGGGCCCTGGGCCACCATGCGCAACAGGTGCTGCACCGACTCCAGCAGCTGGTGCTGCTGGAGCTGCAGGAGGTTGGAGTTGCTGCTGGCGGCACGCAGGCTCCGTTGGAGGTCGGCGAGGGCGCCGTTCTGGCGGCTCAGCAGGCGCCGCAGCTGCTCCTTCTCCCCGCGGAGGTTGGCCAGCTCCGCCTGCTGCTGTGTCTCCAGTGCTTCCACCCGCGTCTCCAGCGCGCTGCAGGTAGGGGCGAAGCAGGGCGCACAGAGGTGAGCCCCCCCCGTCCCCAGCAGGCAGCCACGCTTGAACGCTTACCCCTGGGTCCCAGGGTGAGTCCGCGGTACAGACCGACGCTGAGGCTCCGAGAGGTAGAGCGTCCAGCTCAGGGTTGCAAAGCCCAGAGGTCCGTGGCACGGAATGAGGATTGGAGAAAAGAGTAAGCTGGATTCGGGTCCGGTACAGAAAAGAAGTAGGGGTGGGAGGAACATGCCAGCAACCAAGTGGTCAGGATCAAATCCCAAATCTGCTCGCCCTTTGATCCAGCAGTCCACTCTCAGGAAGTAACGTCCGGGAGCAAGGGCGAGAATGCCCGTCAGGAGATGGGATGTAGCAGGATAAAACAGAGAAGCCTAAATGCCCAGTGGCCAGGGCTGGCTGAGTCTGTTCTGTTCGGTGTCCCTGGAAATATCCTGGAGCTGTGAAGAGGAAGAAGGCAGAGCCCTTTGCACAGAATTGGGGATGCTCAGGACTTGGCGTGGCGGGGGACGCCCCTGGCACATCAGTGCCCCTAGTCTAACCCCACGTGTGGGAGGATAAAAAAGAGAGAAAGAGAAAAGTATTAATGTAAATACAGAGGGTTGCAGGTGAACTTACAGGAAGAGGTAGGGAAAGGCCGTGGAACGACGTGGCGGTGCGTGTGCAGGCGGAAAAGGGACGAACGTCCCCCCAGCGCAGCCCCGTCTGCAGAGCAGGGTGGAGTGGATGGAGCTGGAAGGGGGGGGGCGGGGTAGGGGGACCGACTTCCCCTTTCATTTTACATGGGTCTCTATTGTCTGTTGATATGAACAGGAGGTATTTTTGTAATGAGTTTTAAAAAAGAAGAGTTTTTTAAAAGAAACGCTTTTGACTCAGCTCTGTCACGGCTGGCGTTTTAGCCCACAGCCTTGCTCCCGTGTGTGTGGTGAGACATAGGATGCTATTCACCGCATCACTGGGGGCAACCGTACAGAACCGGAAACCACCTTGGTGCCCACTCACTGGGGACGTGGGAATAAACACAGGGACGGCCACACAACAAACATGCAGCTGGAGAAGGGAGTGTGCAAGTGCATCATGCACTTACAGACCCATTTCCTGGATAACTGAAAACCAACAAACAAATAAACAAAAAATCCACAAAAAAAAAAAAACCCAGCCAAGAGGTGCAGCAGAGTGGAATGCTACATTGGGGTTTAAATAGTGCAAAAAGGGATTACTCACACCTATTTATACGAAACCTGGAATAGTAGCGTATAGAATGTCAGCTTTACCAGGACAGGGATTTTTTGTGTATTTGTTCACTGCTGTAACCCCTGGGCCTGTGATAGTGCCTGACACACCATAAGAGCTAAAAAAAAATTCCCTTTTTCCCCCAAAAATATATTGTTGGTTGAATGGACAGACACACACAAGAAACTAGGAACAGGGGCTCCCTCTGCTGCAGGTGAGCGGGTGGCTGAGGGAAAGGGAGAGATTTTCTTATGTGTCAGGTTATGCCGACCCATTCTCCAGACTAAAGCACTAAGTCCAGCCAGGGCAGAAGGAATTTCCTCTGGATCCCAAATTATGTCGCAGGAAGAGAGAGAATTTGGGCACACTGAGATTCTAGAATTTCAGCCAACTCCCCGGATCAAGAGCTTATTGATGCCATCCATCTTCACCAATTTCTAGGCGCCTGGTGCCAATTCTGAGTGATGGAAAGTGTCCTAGTCCTTGCCCTGCCCCACCTTGGGGTGGGAGAATAAGAATGAGAAGGTGACACGCTGCCAGCTGGGCGATACTTATGGACCCATCACGTGAGCAACAATAACATCTCGTCCTGTGCACAGGCCTGAGGCTGCCTCTGTGGGTTTGCCTCCTCCAGCATCCTGACCTTGGCGGTTTTGTCTCTACTCAGCTCGAAACTGAGATGAAATCAGCCTCGGATGTCTGCTTCTCTGCCTTAGCTCTACCCCAAGACTCCTTCTTTCCTGTGTACTTTAAAGGGTGTTCCTCTCATGCGTATTTGTTTATAAATGGAGAGATTCTCCACCAGTGCAGACAGGAAACTGGTAATTGTGGTTGCTGCTGGGAAGGAAAGTTGGTGAATGAGATCAGATTTATTTATTTACAAGTAAATGAATCACATTAAAATTTACAGCGCAAATTGTATGGTATGTCAATTGTAGCTCAATAAAACTTAAAAATTTATGAAATAAATAAATGGAGCAAGGCAAAAAGGAAAAGGAA